>PVIU01002709.1:0-39245 GCA_004026605.1 Ondatra zibethicus | reverse complement strand
GAAAAATGAATTTAGAAAACATCTTTGCTTTTCTTCATATCTATTTTTGTCTTTATCATGCCTTTCATTGAATATATACAACTATAAATAATGTTTAAGTTTTCCACAATGAACAATGAATTTTTCCTGAAGTTATCTTTGAAGTTTCCAGGAAGAAGATGGGGTCCCATAACAACAACTCCACCTGGTTGATATGACATCATGATACTGATAGTGCTACTACCTGTTTCAAGTACCAGCTACACAAGATGGTTCCAACTTGGTTATCTGAAATGGTGCACATCTTTTTACAACATTCTGGCCAGATCTCCACAAAATACTCAAAGACTATTTGCAATTTTACCAGACATTGATCTTGAAATTTAACCATCATTTTACTCACACAGGATCCCCTAGAAAGAATGTCGCCCCCATGACAGCTGGAAGTAATTCTAAAGGACTACATCCCCTCTCCCAGCACAGTTTGTCCTCAGACTTAGGGACATCATTTAGGGGTTGATTATAGTTGGTATACGGTTGAATGTTGTGGGAGGAATTTTATAAGCTCAGGGATCGTTTTGAAAAAAAAAAAAAAAAGGGAAAATTGGACTGATGGGATAATAGATTCGTATTTGTGAGTTTTGTTTTTAGACAATTACATTGGATACAAAGTTAAATTATATTGAATATTGTATGCATGCTTCTATATCTGTTTAAAAATTTTTTTATGTATTGATATATATTTACCATATTGCAGTGTACATTTATACCTCTGATTAAGATACTTTTATATTGTTTACCATATTTTAGTGTATACTTGTACATTGTTTACATTTGGAGGTCATTGTCCTCATTTATTGCACAGTTGTTTATTGTCTTGGTCTTTAAGTTAGATAGGTATTAAGAATTATAGATTAATAGTCATCTATGTTTGTCATATTTATAGTTAGACAAATCAGGTTTTTTTTTAGATATGTAGAGATTATATTCAGTATAAACAGACAATCTTCAACCTCTTCAAAGAGCTGTAGAAAATGGCATTTAATCTAACTTAGAGTTCTGTGGTAGCAAGACACAATCGCTCCTGGCAAAGCTGATCTATTCCCAAGAGATTGTTGAGCACCAAAGACACTCCACTTGGAGCTTGTCTTCTTTGTGGCACAACTGGCCTCTGGGCAAAGAACTGCCCACAACTGACAGAATAACTGTCAGTTATTCTAGGTCTTAGCCAAAGTTGGTTAACGCTGCAAACGTGACTTTGGGTGATTGCCCAGGAGGCCAGTTGTCTCTGTGATTTGTTGCATGTTTTGGAAGTTGTTTGATTGCACTTCCTAATTACTCAAGTAGCATTATTTCCCTTCTCGGATGTTCGATGGGGTTGAAGACTGGATAAATGTAGTTACTTTTCTCTCATGACTTGGCCAAGTTATTTGTTATACAAGACTTAAGCTAGTTAGAATAGGATATTTGTTCTTATTGTATATAATTTTGTAGTAGGTTTAGAACACTCTTACTTAAACAAAAGGGGGAGGTGCTGCGGGAGCTCCTTCTGCTCCTGCAGCCAATAGCCTTTGAGATACCAGCCCACTGGGGTTTGGTCTTTCTCTTTAAAAAGCAGCGGCAGCCCTCCACTCGCTCTCTCTTGCTTCGGACTCCTTTCCTGGTAGAGGGCTGTTGTCTAGGACGGTGTTCTGTAAGTTTTTTCCCCTCAAATAAATAACCCTGTTAATAACAATTCCAAACTAGTGTGGGATTGATTCACACATTACTCAGGTATTATGGCAGAAAAAACAAATAAAGGGCTGGAGAGGTGGCTCAGCAATTGGATCAGTTGCTCCTCAGCTGTGTACACTGGGGTGCAGATCCCAACACCTATGTAAATTCTCATGAATGCCAGCAATCCCAGCTCCAAGAGACATGGCTGGTTTCCAGTCTACTGGGTAAAAAGTCAGCTCCAGGTTCAGGGAGAAACCTTGGCTCAAAGGACTAGACAAAAGAGTAGTAGAGGAGGGCACTGATACAGTTTTCCAGCCTCCACACATATGCGCAGGTGTATGTATATCCACACAGCTGTGTGTATACTCAAGACACACAGATATACAGCAAAGCCTGCCTCAAATGTACATAACAAAACAACATTCCTAAAACCCCCAAGCCATTTGGTAAATAAAGTACAAGTTATGATCAGAATAAGCAATGAAGCTTAAAGAAAACCTTTCTAAAAAAGGAGTGGAAGCCAGGCATGGTGGTGCACCCCTTTAATCCTTGCATTGGAGAGGCAGAGGCAGGAAGAGCTCTGTGAATTTGAGGCCAGTATGGTCTAGTGAGTGAGTGTCCACCTGCTCCACTTCCTATTATTCAACATAGTGTTTAAAGTTCTAGCTAAAGCAACCAGGCAAGAGGGGGAAATAAAAGGGATACAAATAGAAAATGGAGAAATCAAAGGATCATTATTTGCAGATGATATGATTCTATACTCAAGGGACACAAAAGACAGCCCCGGACAATTCTTAGACCTGATAAACATTTTCAGCAAACTAGAAGGATACAAAATCAGCCTACAAAACCCAGTAGCTTTTCAATAACAAATATGCTGAGAAAGGAAACAGAAAAACAATTCCCTTTACAATTGCCTAAGCAAACAAACCTCAAATCAAAGCAACAATGTTAGAATAAACCTAACCAACAAAGTAAAAGACCTATACAGTGAAAATTTAAAACACTTAAGAAATAAATTGAGTCTGGGTGGTGGTGGCACATGCCTTTAATCCCTACACTTGAGAGAAAGAGGCAGGCAGATCTCTGTAAATTCAAGACCAGCCTGGTCTATGGAGCAAGTTCCAGGACAGCCAAAGCTATTACACAAAGAAACTCTGCCTGGAAACACCAACCAACCAACCAACCAACCAACCAACCAACCAACCAACCAACCAACCAACCAACCAACCAAGTAAGTAAATAAACGGAGGAAGATACAGCAGATGGAAAGACCTCTTGTGTTCAAGGATTGGTAGGGTTAGTACTGTGAAAACTGCCTTCCTACCAAAATTGAAGTACAGATGCAATACAATCCCCATCAACTTTCCAGCACTGTTAGTGACTGAGCAAGGCAGGCCCCTTCAGAGGCAGATTGTACTTTCAAGATATACTTTACTTTTAGTTTAAACTATGGCAGGTTGTAGTGGCGCACACCTTTAATCCTAGCACTCCGGAGGCAGAGGCAGGCAGATCTCTGTGAGTAGGGGGCGAGGAAGGCGGATCTTTGTGAGCTCGAGGCCAGCCTGGTCTACAGAGTGAGTTTCAGGACTGCTAGGGCTACACAAAGAAACCCTGGAGCTGGTGTCGGGATGGGTTGGTTATGAAACAAACTGGGCATGTGCTGGAATGTCCCGGTCCAAAGTACCTCCCCATATGCCCCATATGAATATGTATGGTTTTCCCTTCCTCACCCTTCCCTTGTTTGGAGAAAGCATTGTTTTGAAAACAATCACAATTGCCTGCTGCAGGAGAGCAATCTTTTGCCATTCTTTTGTGACTTGGCTGTGCTTATTTTGGCTTTGTATTCAACAAGATGTGAGGCTATTGTGTTGCTCACAATACCATTTATCAAAGCAACATGAAAAAAATAGTCTTAAAAATTCATATGGAAGTACAAAATACTCCAGATAGCTAAAGCAATCCTGAGCAAAAAGAACAATGCCAAGGAAAAACAGGAATGACTTACCATCAAAATGAAAGCTTTTCATTTAATCCTGTATATGAATGACAATGCTTCAAAGATCTTTGCAGGAAGGCAAGTTGAATGTCTAAACTATAAAAGGAATTCCTTCATCTCAGAGAGAAAGAAAACAAGGTTGTGAAGAGCATGTGTGTCACTCGGGCCTACGTACCTCTCCATATGCAAACATATGATTTCCCTGGTAAATTTCTCAGCCCTCCTTTGTTTGCAGACAGCATTATTTTGAAAATAGCATGCAAGTAGACCCTTTCAGACAGAAAAACAGTAACTTCAGAACAAGTCATATATTATTCTGTTGTCAATTTGAGTTTATTAAAAGTAACTTTGAATGTTATTATGTTTATACTTGAACTAGCCTGTCGTAAGGAGGTTGCTTGTTTCCTGACTGATTCAGCCTGTAAATAATTGCATAGAAACCATATTATTTGCAATACTGTTTGGCCAATAGCGTAAGTGTATTTCTGGCTAACTCATATCCTACACTAACCCATCTCTATTAATCTGTGTATCTCCACATGGCTGTGTCTTACTGGGTAAAGTTCATCCAGTGTCTGTCTCTGGCGGGGGCTACATGGCTTCTCCCTGACTCTGCCTCCTTTCTCCCAGCATTCAGTTTAGTTTTCCCCGCCTACCTCTATTCTACTCTATCATGGGATCAAGACAGTTTATTAACCAATGGTATTCACAGCATACAGAGGAGAATCCCACATCACCTCTGCTTTTCTGTTTAAATAAAAAGGAAGGTTTTAACTTTAACATAGTAAAATTACAAGTAACAAAACAACCTTAACCCTAATGAGGTATCAAGCAAGAATTAGTTACAATATTTATATCTACTTTATCTTTTACCATAACTAAGGAAAACTATAACTATCAATTCTTTAACTACATCAAAGACTCCAGGATATAATATTACCTAAGTAAATAATAAGTTCATTGTAAGCAACTTCCAAAACTCTAGAATTGACAGAGACATCTCGCTGCCTGGATAGTCACCCAAAGTTCTTCTGTATCACTGGGACACTTATCTTTAGCCTACAGGCTCATAGTATCCAGCAGGCTTTTCCATGAAGCAAGAAATTTCAAAGACAGTTCTGCCTATATTGGCAGTTTGTCAGTCACTTCTTCTGTGTCCTGCAGAACGTCAGGCAGACTATTTCATGTAGCAGGAACCCTGAAGGATCGTCTCACCTTTAGGCAAGTATAGCACTAGCTGGATAGAAAACATTTCAGAATTTGTGATTTGGTCATAATACCTACCTAACTAATCTATCTAAGTGCTAATGAGATAATCAACACTCACTATAAATGGTTTTATTTTGGTTGTTTTTAGAGAGGGTCCCTCTGAGGACTGACTCACAGGCTGACCCTCCTGCCTTAGACCCAGGAGTACTAGGGTTATAGCCACATGGAGTCACCATGCCTGAAGTTAATATTCATGAAAATCACAAATTTATGATATTAAGAGAAAAAAGAAGCAAACAAAAACCCTGGCTTTAAGATATGCTTTTGAAACTGAGCCTCAGCACTCAGTAGGTTGAGGCAGAAAGATTATAAATTTGAGGTTAGCCAGGGCTACAGAGAGTCCATTTTAAAACAAAGTTTTCAAGAGGTTCTTGAAAGAAAAAATAAAAAAAGGAAGAACATGACTGCTCTTAGGTATGGTGGAGAAGATTTACTGTAGACAACAGGGAGAGCATAGGTGGAGACAGAGACATCTGGGAGAGCCTAGAGCGTGCATGACCAGAATGAAGTGGGCCATACGAGGAGAGGGGAGAGGAGAAAGAAGCCACCGACCAAGTGGGGTGGCCTGGGCCAAGAAATTAGCCAAGAGGCCAGGAGGGTAAAAGGTAGATGAAATGGGTAGGTAACCAAAATGGCTGGATTATATAGGGAAGGGCAGTCTAACCTCTGGGCTGGAGTTCAGGGTTAGGGGTGTTGCCAGTCATATCCTTTAAAGGGAGGGACTGAGGGTTGCTGGGAGAACCAGGTGGCCAGGTTTGCTTTGATATGTTAAACAGGCACCTCCATTAGCAAGTTATTCAGGGTTTGAGACCTAGTAGTACTTAGCAGAGGGTGGCTTTCGTTTATCTGAACAACACTGAGCCTGTTGCTAACTCCATCCTAACACTCCTAATGGAGTTGACTTTAAGTATTCCTAATTACACACACACTCTAGCCAGAAATGGGCTTTTAACTTTCAATTTTCAGTGAGTAATTACGAAAAGTGTTTAAGTGAAATCCCTCACATTGAAGAGGAGAGTTGGAAATTCCCTCACTGCACTGAAAATGAGCATAGCCCGGACACACTTGAACATGTACAAGTTCCTTCTTTGTCCGTGTTTTATCCAACTTCTCAGCAGCATCCAGTGGACTGAGGCTTTCTACTCAGAATGCCTAACATTCTCTTCTTTCCCAATGCTCAATCCACTGTTTTTTGGTGGCTCCTCCCCTTCTGCAAAAAATATATCCGCCCGGTCTTCTCATTTCATTTACTATCATCTACTATCGCAGTGAGAAGCCCAACAGCCTGCTTCCAGTATCCATGACATCAATTTGGCAAATCCTGCTGACCCTATCTTGATTCTGTGCAATCCAAACTTTAGCTCCTGCAGTGTTTCTACCAGTCTCTACGTCTTGTTCCATGCATACTTCCCATAATACCTCGAAAGCATTTATACTTTCAAATGTTTCCCAACTCACTTGAAAAAAAAAAAACACAGAAAACAAAACTTTATTACTCCAAATAATAAACCACACACAAATGGCCCTTCCTGCTCTAGTCAGATACACTTCCCCCAAGTCTGAGCCAATTTCCCCTACACCTGCATTTCTAGCCTTTTCTTTAATCAAATGTGAGATTAACTTTCATTTGGTAATTTTCCCCCTCAATTTGAAATTAACTTATTTGCCTCTCCCCATAGAACTGTGCTCTCTGGGCAAAAGAATAATTTGTCTATTGGCATTCCTGAGCCTTGGTACAGTCCCTGGCACGCAGCAGCACTCAGCGAATGCCCATGAGAACAATGCAGGGTGTGGAGAAAGCATGTTCCCTTCTGCGTTGCAGCACATGGGCTTCCTTTTGTAACTGCTGCGGGATAAAGGCTACATGAAGAAAGGGAATGGCAGTATCTCTGTGTCAGCCTTTTGGTAGCCAACCAAGCACAGCAGCTTACCTACACTTGCCTGCAGGGCAACTGTCTCCAGAACCCCAGTCACAGCGCAAAACTTTAAATAGGTTTCCAGGAAAAACTGAGCCGCTTCCATCATTACTCTGAAAAATAAAGAGTTGGGAGCCCAGAACTATTAGGTACAAAACCAGCTCAAAACACCAGGCGTACATATTGTCTTAGTTAGGGTTTCTACGGCTGTGATCTACACCATGACTCAAGGCAATTTGAAATGGAAAGCGTTTTGACTTCCAGGTTAACAGTTCGACACTGAGAGAGAGAAGTCAGGACAGGAACTCAAGCCTAGCAGGAACCTGGAGGCAGGAGCTGACACAGAAGCCTAGGGGGAACACTTAACTCATGGTTTACTGAGCCTGCTTTGTTTTTGAGACAACCTGGCTGTCCTGGAACTTACTCTGTAGACCAGGCTGACCTCAGAGAAATCCACGGAGAAATGCGACTAAAGGCACGAGTCACCACTGCTTGGTGAGCCTGCTTTCTTAGAGCACCCAGGACCACCGAGCCTGGAGATGGCATCGCCAATCAAGACAATACTCCGGACTGCCTACAGGACAGTTTCTCAACTCAGAGTCCCTCTCACCAAATGAGCCCAGCTTGTGTCAAGTTGACAAAAACTAGGTTTATGTACGTATGTACACCCTCACCAGGCTGATGGTGTCAAGGCAACACTGCCCATCAGTGTGAAAACAAGTTGCTAACCTGCAAGTTCCATCTTGGGAGACCTAGAAAAGAATGCTGATTTTGGATATCTACCATGGAATTTCAATCATACAGCTATTAGTCTTTAAGTTCTTTTGACTTTCAAAGGTAGTTGACTGCACTACCACTGTACTTTTGAAATTTAGGGTTGGATGTAAAACTATATCCAGGGAATTATTCTGGATATCTAACAAATTCCTAAGGTTTTTATTATTTTATTTTGATATCATAGCTCCTAAGATGACCTATTTAGGCAACCACACTAACCACACAGGGGCCTGGGAGAGCATACTGTTCCCCTACTTCTTTCTTTGTATTAGTTCCCTGCTTGGAAATACTTAACCTCACACAGGAGTGACTCCAAGAGACATTTGTCTGCAACATGAATCAAGCCCGGGTAGATTATTCAACTGGCCATGAGCCAGAGCTACAGCAATCCTACAGAAGAAAACTCTAATCTTCAAACCAAAGGACTGAACTTCTTAGCACTATTTTTTTTGAGAAACATTCTCAAAACGCTATTTTACAGAAGTGCACACTGAAATAGTCAAACGTATCTCTTATACAGCTTAAAGTCACTGTGCTGTGACTGAGAGCCCAACAGAAGCTTGGCAGGAAGCAGATTACACCACTTGCACTACCAATAAAGTATGTGCAGTTTCAGATGAGTTAAAAATCTCTGGCACCTAAGCATGCCATACACCTTGAGTGTCTTGCACATAGGGGTTGATTCTCAAGTGTTGACTTGTGGGTCTTCTAATTCCATCCTCTGCTGTGTCCGTAGTCACCTATTTCCTCCCACCCAGTTAGAGAGATCAGCATAAGCAAAACAAGAATTCCTGACACCATTAGCTATAGAACACAATGTAAAACTTGCTGGTTTCCACCCATCACTCCGCCTTGGTTTGAGAATTAAACATGCCAGAACTCCTGATGCTTTCATGAGTTGATTAAGACGAATAGCTCTTAAATATATCTCTAAACCTCACACCTAATCTTCATTCGTGTCAGGAAGATGGAAAGGTTCCTTCTTGCTGTCTTTTAGGTTTCAGGGTTTTCCTCAGTGTACCCACCTGTGTCTTGGTGTAAGCGGGAACTGTCATGAGTAGGCACACAGTGTTCCCACATCAGTACCACTATGCAGTGTCTCGTTAGTATGTGCCCCGGCAACTGGCTCAAAAAATTCTCAAGATTGCTTAGATTTGGAACGGTTTAATTTTTGGAATTCTGGAGAAGGTAGTAGAGTTATAATGCCATGTTTTATGATATTAAGCACTACAGATTAAAACTGGATGAATGTATCTACTGTTGATGCTAAGTATTTCTTGAAAAGTTAAAATTTGGTGACTTGTTTCCAAATCTTAAAATCTGTTTTTAGGTAATGTCTTAGAAATGAACATGGTTCTCTATAAACTGCTTTTTCAGTATTGTCTGAAAACATGGAATAACTGAAAATCTTTTAAAAAGAAAGTTGACAGCTCTAGACCTCTATGGCAGGCAAGGAACTGTGTTCTGTATGTGTGTGCACTGAGTGAACAGGTTTCTGGAAATACACGTCACTTCCTAGCTCACATTTTCTGTCCCATATCCATTGCTCAATTCCAAATGGGGTGTGTGGCAGATGTCTTGAAAGTAAATGGTGCTACAACAGGAAGGGGTTTTCCTGCTCTTTCATAAAGACTCCCCACTCAGTGATCTAGATTACTTTGATTCTGAAATAAAGGCATCTGGGAACAAATTAGGATTTAGAGATTTTTGTGGACTTTTTATTTTGGTTTGAGGTAGCTCCATTCTGTAGCCCAGGCTAGCCTCAAATTTGTCTTATAACTCATGTTCTGAGGCTTGACATCTGACAGCTAATGTCAAATCTTAGGTTTTGTCCTGTATCTTAGCTCAAACGGTGTTTCTTTCAAAATGCTAGAGAACCTGGTGTGCCACTGCAGGCTTCGACTCCCAGCACCACAGTGGGAGGGCAGGAGGATGTGGAGTTCCATTCCAATGTGAGATCTTAGTGTGTTTGTGGGGGGGGGGGCGCGACAAGAATGTTAGACATTTTATAGTCAAAAATCTCATGGAATGAACAATGCCAAATTTTGCTTTATACGTCAACACTCATTTTAAAGAACTAAATAATCGAAATCCTTTCAGATTTACTAAAGAAATGATGTGTATAGTTCTGAGGTCTTTCTCTTCATCTGTCACTCTACTGTGCACTCACCAGTATTTACTGAGGAACTGCAGTCTTTTAATTATGAACTTTGGTCCTGTAAATACCAAGACGAGGTGTTTTTAGCCAGACACACACATTTTACAGAAAGTAACCAACAGCACACTCTGTCACCAGCAGCCATGGAGAGGGGCTTCAACTACCACACTGCGAAACCAGGCTCTCAGCTCAGTCAGAGGGACTCATGCACTTAGAACAGCTATTCTCGTATCATGAAAAAGTTATGTTGCACTAAGATGTGATAATAAACAGTTTTATGCTAATTTAAGAGCAAGCGAGAAACAGAAATCAGCTCTTGTATTGAAAACCTCAGACCACTGTAGATACCCCAGACCACTGTAGATATCCCAGACCGCTGTAGACACCTCAGACTGGGGCAGATACCTTAAATAGATGCCTTCGACCGGTGTGGAGTATTCAACCATGCTTAGGAATTTAACAGCAACGAGATGAATGTAAAACAGTGAGATTTCAACTCTATGAAAACTAACACATGGAAAAATCCCTAAGAAAAGAAAATCACAATTTGAGTTAGACCATTACCCATGTTGTGGGACTGATACACAGATGTAGCTGCATGGAGCTACAGTTTACAATTCAACCGTCAGTGTCATTACAGAGTTGGCCCAGATCCCCACAGGATAACAAAATCCTGCCTTCTAGAGACTAAGGCACACTGCTGTGAGCAGTGAAGGCCGCAGAGCTGGGCAGCACACGTCACCGAGGTCCTGTGTTCTGGTTGTCACATGCACACACCTCATACAGGCACAGAAACTTGTCATTTTTATTTGGGTAACAAAGGGTCTCCAAATTGTACTGGAAAAATAAATCCTAATTAGTATCACTCCTGTAAAAAACGAGCACACTTTTCACAAATGATTTATGTAGAAGAGAAGAAAATACACATACTTTTAGAATATCTTTAACTTTTTATTCCCTACCATTGACATTTTGTCTTTCGTCTTCTTTCAAGGTTTTCTACAATTTCCAACTTATATCTGTATTTAATACTGCTTTATTCTGCTAGACATTAACTGACTGCTTTCCTAAGTCTAAGGATTATATAGTTTTAGTATAAATATATATCACATATTTTCGTAAAATTTTGACAAAACCAAATAAGCATGCCTTGTTTTAAGTCCATGCTCTTCTAACTGTTTATAAAATCTGATTTAATGATCAAAATTCTTGGTTGCCACTCTTCAGTCACACAGCCTTCCTCTGCACTGCCACTCATTGTTTACATAATAATGAGCAATAGGAAAACCAAGGACATTGTGTTAATCTTAGTTCCTTCTTTTGACACTATATGATCTGAGCTTTAAAAAAAAAAGAAAAGCAAAGGAACAAGTACATCCCAAACTGAATACATTCAAATGAGCCAAGTTCTGTCACCATGGAAGGCCACAGTTCACTGTTAACTATACTGCCACTGCACACAATACTTGAAAATTATTTTGGGATTGCTTTCAAAGCCATCTGCATACTTTCTGTATTATCTAAATTTAGGTATTTTTTTTTGAAACTGGTATTTGGTGCCAAATAAAGGTGAAGACAGACAAGTTTGTTAATACTCTTTTCGAATAAGGTACAAACACAAAGTTAGTAGGGCAGTAAATTAACTTTGACTGCAATTTTCAAAGAGCAAATGCAATGGTTTGTGGCTGACATTAGAAAATAACCTTCTAGCATGGTCTCTATGCAGGTAACATTCACTTCGCTGTCTATGTTCTGGCATATTTAAAGTGACATTCTGCGAGTTACTATGTACTCTTTTTAAAAGAAATACCATTCTTAAAAAAAGAAATCTTAATCCTTTAAAGTATCACTGTCAAAATAAGTGCTATGCAAGGGCTCTGTTAGAAAGTAGTTCTTACTTTATCCATAAACACTATTTTTAAAAACTTGAAAACAAATAACTTATTTGCTCTCAGGCTTTTAAATCTTAACTGAAGATAAAATAATCTGAAATTTCTAAGGTACTAAACAAAAGAGCAACCCCAAATGTAATAAAAACACATCAAGAACCAAGCTCCAATTTCTGAGCTGCACTGTTTATTTTGCTGCTTGAGCCCTAGGTGACAGTGTGCCACTGCGAGGATGGGTCATCTAACCTTTACTAGCTGTAAGGACAGAAATAGACGGACACGTTTTTGGAGAATTGACATTTTGCAAAATGCAGCAAACGTTTTCATTTATACATGAGAAAAGGAAGTGTTCAAAAGGGTATGAATTTCAAGTTATTGCAGGTTATTTGTGAGAGAATTTCTGCAGGAACAACATGTTTAAATTTAACCAACAGTAGCGTGTCAGTGTGTTTAAAATCATGACAAAAATCTTCGTTCTGGTCATGTTGCCCATGACAGATTACTACGGTGTTGTATGTTTAGGGCAAGATGTCAACACAGCATAAATCCCATGGTGTTTTGGTTTTCTTCTGGAGATTAAAGCTGTTTTTCTTGGGATAAATGCAGCAGCAAAACACAAACCAGTTGATCAAAAAAGCACTTCTGCCATAACTCCAACCACTTTCAGGACACACCAACCCACAGGAGTTCTGCCTTTCCAGTCCTTAAGGATCACATCTCTGCACTGATGCCTTAAGCACGCCTGCAAGGCTTGCTCTCCGTTAAGCCAGTTTACTGACCACAGCCTGGTTCAGAGAATTTAGTTGGTTGGTCCATTTATCTAGTGCAGTATATCGGGCACCACCCCTCTTCTGATGATCCAGTTCAAGGAGCTGGTTGACTTGATCAATTCGGCCATGAATAGTGCTGGAACCAAATAAGAAGACAAAGTCTCCACTCATCTCTGCTAAGCACATTCCACAGATCACACCACCAACACACACAACATACGACCTGTTTGCCTACTTGTAATGAGTGAATTTAGTATTATTGTTAGTTATCCCACAGTGCCTTATTCACGTCTTAAAAAGACACTAGATGTCAGCTTTATCATTTTTTCACTAGACTGACCTACATCATGAAAGGAATGATACTGGCCATTCTTTCAAAGCATACTACTTTTAATAACATCCAAACTGTTCTGTAACAGAGTGCTTACACCCTATAAGCTGGACATGGTGGACAACTTTAAACCCAGCACCTGAGAGGCAGAAGCAGGCAGCCTGGTCTACATAATAAATCCAAGGCCAGTCAGAGCTACACTGTGAGACCTATCTCAAAATAAATAAATAAATAGAGAGAGAGAGAGAGAGAGAAAACTATCCAGAAAATAATTACTATTTCTTTTTCTAAGTTAAAAAGAGGTGTGTGCATGCCACATGGCACATGTGAAGGAAAGAGTACAACTTTTGGGAGCTGCTTCTTTCCTTGCACCATGCTGAGTCATGTCACTGGCTCAGTCAATAGTTTGTTAGCAGTGTGTAAGTCATATATCAAATGAGAAACCTGTCTGAAAAATGACTTAGAACCTTTCCAGAGATCATGCGTTCAGAACGTTCATTCATTTACAAATGAAAGGAATCACATATAGATCTTGTATTAGAAAAACCACAAGCCACAAGTGTTTTTTTGTTTTGTTTTTTTAAAATGACAAATCAACAACTGAGTTGCTAGCTTTGTCATTGCAGCCCCAAATTTATGGTTACTTTGAGAGTGTTCCCCTAGGCTCATACATTAGTATTTGGTCCCCAGTTGGTGGAATTGCTTAGGAAGGATTAGGAAGTGTGTTAGAGGGGTGGGCTTTAGGTTTCAAAAGACTAGGGCCATTCCCAGTGTCTCTCTGTCTACCTCTTATTTGCTAATAAAAATGTGAGCCCTCAGCTATGTCTTTGCTCCATGACCATGGACTCTTTATTCTCTGAAACCACAGCATTAGTAAATGCTTTCCTTTCTAAGTACGCCAGTTCCTTCCCAACATCTTGCAATTTAAAAAGGTTGTCAAGGGAGAGGTCAGTGGTTAAAAGCACTTGCTGCTCTTCTAAAGGACCCGAGTCCTAACACAGATGCTCAGTGGCTAATACCATCTGAAATTTCAGCTCCAGGGGATCGAACACCCTTTTATAGTTTCCAAAAGTACCTGTACTCATTCACATGCACATATCAGACACACACTAAAAAACAAAACAACAATAAAAATCCAGCAAAGTACTTACTTATCCAGTATGCACTGCACCAGCAGGCTTTCCACATCAGCGACATCTATGTTTAACTCCTAAGACAAAAGATTTCATTATATAATTTACCAGTTAACATTTAAAAAGACTTTGATTTTACACAATCATTTGGCTTTAATCTACACCACTGAAAAGAAACAATAAAGGGAGTTTCATTTTTTTCCCTTCTTTACCAGGATAGTGTTTTAAGCCCCATACACACTCGGGCTAGTGCCCTCTTACTGAGTTACCATCCCATCTGTGAAGAGATTTTTTTTTGAATGCTCCTGGCCATTGAACCTAGTAGGGTTTTGCATATGCACCATACCAAAGAGGTATTTCCAACCCTTTTTTTTTTCACATTTATGATTAGTGTTTTAATAAATTAGCCAGGTCTTGAGTTTACAATCCTCCCACCTTAATCTCCTAAACAACTGGGATTAGATTTATTATTCCAGACTTAGCTCGAGATTTTTAAATAAAACGATCATCACATCAGAATATCTTCTGGAATATGAACATGATAAAAGTTAATTCTGTCACCCTTTTTCCCTTTGGTGCTGGAGACTGAACCAATATGAACCTGCTCATGGTAGGCAAGTACTCTGTACTGAGCTATGCCCTCAGCCCTCTTCTAACTTTTGGGGCTCACGCCACTCTACATTTGCAGTGGTTGAACTGGACCTTTATTAATGCTCCACTCTCTTCTGTCTGAGAATAAGGGAATCTTAGAAGATGGAGAGATATGTAATTTCTCCCATATATTAAAAATCTTTTCTGTTAATGCAATTTCCATTAAATAACATTGAAAAAATTCACACTAAATTTAAAGATTTGGGTGGGCATGGTGGCACTTGGAAGGCAGAAACAAGAGGATTAGGAGTTCAAGAACATCCTCAGCTATACAGTGTTACGTGAGCTTACACACACACACACACACACACACACACACACACACACACACACGCACGCACGCACACACATACTGTAAGAAGTTAGATTAGGCAACATGAAATCCATGTTTCAAAAATCTTTCCAAATTGAACCCTAAAATCATATTCTACTTAAAAAACAAAAGCTACAAGTCCAAGCTAGTCACAAAAAAACAAAACAAAACAAAAAAAAGGCTAGGTATACTGCAAGTGTAGGCAGAAATCATAAACAGTAAAATCCACAAATACCTTAGAAATAAAAGGAATATGTATTCTTGTGTAAGGCTTAATTAACTTTATGAGCACTTGTGTTCTGATGTTTCGTAAAAGCTCTGAAAGACAAAGGGAAAAATAACACTATGAATGTCTTTATGAATCATTTAAGTACAAGCCATGTTAATTAACTATACGATTCACCTTCCCAAACCATTTTGCTTTGTAAAGACACAAGTTTGTTTCTATTTTAAAAATCCTGGTGTGGCAAAAGCAGCCTGGTTGGATCTCTCAGTTTCTGGTTCTCTGATTATATTTATGTTGCAATTCTTCTAAAATATTTTTGTCTTCTCAACATCCACAGTTCATCATTCACTTAGCATTTACCATCCATACCCTGAGAAGTTCTGACGCATCCTGGCTGAATCACTCACCCTAGGGCTCCCGCAATCTAGTGCATTACATCTTACACTTTCATTGACTCCCATACACAATCTGCACTACGGAGCCACAGTTGTCCTGGAACTCACTGAGATGCACCTGCCTCTGCCTTCCTAGTGCTGGATTAAAGGGATGCACCACTATGCCTGCTCCATACACAATTCTTCACATACAACTGTCTTTTCAAAAGAAATTTATGACTAGAATGGAGTTCACAGATAATGCTTTCATATTTTTCTGTATTTACAAAGTTCAGTACCATCCCAGATTCATAAAAGAAATAAAAATCACAGGGCGGTGGTGGCACACGCCTTTAATCCCAGCACTCGGGAGGCAGAGGCAGGCGGATCTCTGTGAGTTCGAGGCCAGCCTGGTCTACAAGAGCTAGTTCCAGGACTGGCTCCAAAGCCACAGAGAAACCCTGTCTTGAAAAATCTATTGAATGAAAAAAATGCAAAGTAGAGAACAAGAGACCATTACTTCTGATGGCTTTTTCAAAAGTTTCTGATGCATTTGACATTTAAGTATTTAGTAGATTGCTCCTAATATTCGTTTAAGCACCCTCAATAGTTCTTAAGTTTGTTTTTTGACACAAGGTTTCTCTGTGCAGCTCTAGCCAGAGTCTTGGAACTCATTCTGTAGACCAGGCTGGCCTTAAACGCAGAGATCTACTTGCCTCTACCTCTAGAGTGCTGGGATTAAAAGTGTGCACCACCACTGCCTGGCCCTCAATAGTTCTTAACAGATGAGAGCACTGGAGCTGTCAGAGGCTCCGACACAGAAACACAGAGAAAATTTCTGTCTGTGGCAATTTAGCAGAACTTATTAAGTCTCATTTCCCCACTCTAAGAATACTTCTCAACGTTACCTTCTGCTCTAGAGGAAAATCATCTCAGTATCATCTATGGGTAGCAGTGTATTTTCACAGCCTTTTGACAAACCTTAAAAACTACGTGTAGATCTAAGCATCAATAATCAAATTGCAGCAATATTTACTTAAAATAAAAAGGTAAAGGAAAATGAAAGCTATGTACAGACCTGGTATTCATATGAAGTTTGCTAGTGATATATGGTTTCATATATCCTGGTAGCACTTAGAAATATTTCTGTCCTTTGCTAGGGCAATTTAATTCCATGTAACCCCATTAATAAGCATATACTTGACAACATCAAATCCAAGCAGCCAACTACATACCTTCAATGTGTTCTCTTATGAATGGATCATCCATGATGTTGCTGTGATTTGTTTTCAGAATCTTTTCAAATTCAGTGATGTCATTATTCTGATAGGCACTAGCAGAAAAAAAAGTATAAATGTTGCCACATATGAAGTAATGTGTCACATCATAATCCAGAATCTGCTCAATGTTTATGTGCAAGAACCTAAGTTTATTAATGTTTCTGTCACAGAAGTCAGAATTAAATATACACATACATAGCCTCCCAAAAAACATTTCCAACACCAAATAGACAAGTTCCCCCCAAAACTTTAAGGCTTATTTGTTTTCTAAAGGAAAGAGTAAATGAATCTTTTTGTTTGGGGGAGGGGATGTTATATAGATACATTAGTAATTTAAGATAATCTCAAATCTTTGCTTTGTTCAAAGTTGATAATATGTTTATTATATTAGTTGGTGTTTTCAATTTATTGTGCATTTCTGATTCCTAATTGTTCTTAATGAAAAAAACCAGGTTTCATGCACATTATCGAACAAAGGAACTTGGCCTTGCCTTTCAAATAAGAGAGCACATCCTTTCTGAAGAAGATATGGAAAATACGGCTTCCTAATTTTTATCTTCTAGAAAGCTACCAGCAACTGTAAACACTTTTCAAAAGGCTTGACTCTCACACCTTCCTAGCCTTAAAATCCCACCAACCTATCTAGCAGAAAACACGTGTGACAGGAATGCCAAATGAGCACACACAGAGGACATAGAGACGGAACCCCCTGTTGCAGAAGGCCACAGGCTGATTTATGTCTGTAACTCTCCTTAGGATCTGGCACCTACTCTTCAAACAACTGTGTAAGGCACTATGGGATTGCTTAAGGTGCTGAGAAGGAAGAAGCCAACCTTCTGGATATGGCACCACTGTGTGCTTTCTATGTAAGACATATCATCAACCATTCTGCACGCCCTCTGCTGTGCTTCCATCTGTTGGGTCGCAATGTAACTTCATGTTAGGGGCAGGTGATTCAAGTACTTCAACAGCAAATATTTTCCTCTAGTCTGCTGGCAACTGACTAGGAAGATAAAATTAGGAAGTATTACTTTCTTACCTATCCCAATACACTGTAATGCACAACAGGAGGCATTTTCAAGTAGTGAAAACATTGCACGCATTTTTTACCTTACATACACCTACATTTTAACTAAGAGATTTTCCCATTATGTAGATTTTATTTTTAATTACTTGCTTGGGTAAAAGTGTATCATTACAGTAACTTTTTGAGTTTCAGTACAGATGCTTCACTGGGATAATGAGACATAATAAATACAGCAAAATTATTATTTTGTAAAGTTGTAATAAAGCAATTCTTTAATGTATTTTATTGTATTTAGCCAATCAATGTAACATTAATTTCTAATAAAAACTTTCATTATTTCCTTAATTTTAATTGATGTTTACCAAGTCAATGCCATAAACAAAATATTTTAAAAGTATTCTTGTCAGGTGGTGGTGGCAGCACACGCCTTTAATCCCAGCACTTAGGAACAGAGACAGGCAGACCTCTGTGTGTACAAGGCTAGCCTGGTCTACAGAGCAAGTTCCAGGACAGCCAGGGTTGTCACAAAGAAATCCTGCCTTGAAAAACAAAACAAAACAAAATATTCAAAAAAAGAAAAAAATTCTTAATGTTAAACATATTTTAAAAGTATTTCGGCCGGGTGGTGGTGGTGCACACTTTTAAACCCAGCACTCGGAAGGCAGAGGCAGGCGGATCTCTGTGAGTTCGAGACCAGCCTGGTCTACAAGAGCTAGTTCCGGGACTGGCTCCAAAGCTGCAGAGAAACCCTGTCTCACCCCCCCCCCCCAAAACAACAACAACAAAAAAATTTCAAATGTTAAATTTGTAGTCAAATAAGCTCAAGATAATGTAAGAAATTAATTAAACCACTTGAAATAAGATTGGAGAAGTGCTCGTTCACAATTAAAACAAACCTGACTTGGGTTGTGGTAGTGCATGCCTCTAACCCCAGCACTCAAGAGGCAGAGGCAGGCTGATCTCTGTGAGTTCAAGGCCAGCCTGGTCTACAGAGAGAGTTCCAGGACAGGCTCCAAAGGTACATAGAGAAACCCTGTCTTGAAAAACCAACAAAACAAAACAATAACAACAACAAAAAAATCCAAACCTGATTCAACAAACATGTAAATAAATTTAAAATGCAAGCAATGGAAGAATATATTAATGTAGAATGTAAGGTATTTATAGCAAAACTTCTCCCAAAGACTTGAGTCTTACTTATGATTAAAATTAAGGTTTCTTTTTCTGTTTTTGAGGCAAGGTCTTACTATGTGGCCCCAACTGGCTTGGAACTCACTATGCAGACCAGTTTGGCCTCAAACTCACAGAGATCCACCCACCTCTGCCCCTCAAGTGCTGGGATTAAAGGTATTGAGAAAGCATGCTTTTTATGCCTTTTATTACTGAAAATCTTTGATTTGATTTATATTGGACCGATTCACAATTTATTTTAGACTTAAGGTAGACAGAGGTATTAATATTGAGAAACAAAGTTTTGAGACATCTACAATTAGTTAAAACTGTCATATATGTCACACACACAAACATATGGTTAATAAGAAAACATAAAGAAAAAAGAAAACCAAGATGGGCCTGATGGTACAGGCTTCAAAGAGGCCAAGGCAGTAGGATTACAAGTTCAAGGCAAACCTTGGCAGCTGGGTTCACTCTCCCATACTGGAAACAAGGAAAAAAACAAACACAAAACAACAAACCAAATGAGACTTTATACATACTTCGTGACTAACAGAAATAGCACAATGGCTTCAAAAGATAAAATGACATCAACTTTTGTGCCTTTTACACAAGCATGCAAAACAACAGAAGCTGACCATCAACTATTCTCTGCTCCCTCCCCTCTGTGAGCTGCTTTAAAGAAGTTTGCTTTGGGAAACATGAATCTTACCTTACTAAATTTGTCATTGCTAGAATTTCTGGATCATTTTTATACGGTTTGGCCTAACAAAGAAAAACAAAACAAAAACAAATTACATATATGTATTGAAAGAGTACTAATCAACTAAGAAGAGAATTGAAGAAAGAAGGCATACCTCCTGTGAATCAAATGGATTTATTCCTGATTTCATTAGCATATTTGCTAAGACCAAATATTTTAAACAAGTGGTTCGTCTTGGGCTTCCTGATTCATCATAATTCTTGAAAGCTTCAAAAAAATCAGTGTGTGCCTTTTCAAATTCACCTTCTCTCAAGTGCATTTTACCACCGCATTCTATAAAGAATAAAACAGGAGAAAAAGGAACATTTTCAGCTCAGCAATAATGAGATTAATTTATGGAGATCAAATGAAGGCAACTGCATTGGCTTTTAACTGTATGTTGTGCAAGGTAGCCACCAAGCAGTCCTGGTTTAACTGTACGTCCTGCATGGCTATAGCCCAGGATTCGTTCAACTATCTATCCTGCATGGCAGCCCCGGGCTATACCCAGGGTTTACACATTCATCCCATAAAGCAAGTTTACTGAAGACCAGCTGTCACTGCAAATTTTTACTGCTTCTACTGAATAGGAAGCCATCTTTTATGTCATTGCAAATCACAAGTGTTACACTGATAATGTGACTTTTTAAAATAGTACCTTTACTACTGTGACCTTCTTAAAACAAGGGACCCATACTAATTTCTAACAGATCACACTATGACTTTCATACTTTACCATTTATGGTCAGTAAAACAGAAACAACCTAAGAACCACTCAGTCCCATGCAATGACTCCCGGTATTGACCCTTCTACTTCTCTCCAACCCAAACTTGCCTCTGATGACACCCATGATCAGTGGGTGCGGGATAGCAGACTTGATGTGAAGTGATTGCTCATAGAGTGCTTTAAGCTTTTTGTTGTTCTTCTGTGCCGTGTACATTTGAATCTCCAAAGCATAGATTTCTAATAACTGGGTACCTTTCTTCAGGTCATCTTCTCCATCATCAGTCTAGGAAAAATATTTTAGACAAAAGAGAATGCAAGGACAACTGAGTAAATTGTATTGGCATTAACCCGGGAACCTTATATCCTCTCTCTGTAGAAATTCATTACAGATTTTACTGCATCATGACTGATTGTATAGTGACCAAAGGAGCCTTCATATGTTTTTACTATGTTGCTACTGGATAGGGAAAAGGGCACCAGAAGTTTTTATGAGTATAAAATATTCGTTTAAAGAAAAAGACATTCATTCATTCACTTAAGAAAAACTATATGTGCACCTTAAGTGTATGATTGTGCATTCCTGTGTGTAGGCCATAGAAGAATACCAGGTGTCATCATTTTCTGCCTTGTCTCAAGATCACTGTTTATGCAGTTAGGCTGGTGGACAGCAAGTCCCAGAGATCAATCATCTTTTGTCCCTGTTCTCAGCATTGGGGTTACAGGCATTCATGGCCACACTGACCTTTATTAGTGAATGCTGTGGATCTCAAATTGTGTCTCCATGCCTACTTAACAAAAGTGTTCTTACTTAGTGAACCATCTCCCCAGACCTATGTATTAAAATTTGATGTTGGAAGGCCTGTGCCATCAAGTCATTCATCCTTCACATGGTTAAGGAGAGAAGCAAGTTCTCCTCTGACCTCAATGTGCACTCAGTGGCATGTACATGCTCGTATACCCCACATCCTCTTAAATGTAATTAAAAAAAATTAGCTGGGCGGTGGTGGCACATGCCTTTAATCCCAGCACTCGAGAGGAAGAGGCAGGCAGATCTCTGTGAGTTCGAGGCCAGCCTGGTCTACAAGAGCAAGTTCCAGGACAGGCTCCAAAGCTACAGAGAAACCCTGTCTTGAAAAAAAAAAATCAATGTAAGCTTTATAATTTTTATATTTTAGGAGGCTTCCTTAAAACTTCACAACTGCTTTAAACCCATATATTCAATCAAGAGGAACTTTCCCTAAAAGATGCTCTCCAAATGTGGCCCCTGGATAGTATATAGCCTACAGTAATATAGCTACAAATATTACTAAACAAAAAATACACACACTAAACCAAATTTATTGTTCAAGGCTTTGAACTTAAAATGCAGTTTAGTTATCCACTAATAAATCATAGCCAGATTACCATGCATCTGTCTCTACATAATTTCTATCACATTAGACACACTAGAATACACAATGCATGTGCTATATTGGATTGCAGACATATAGATCACTCTAAAATCTGAGAGTAATGCTACAAATGACTTTCATGTCATGTATTAGAATATAAAATATCTTTGTTATTTATACTTATAAAGAGTTCCTCCCCCATATTCTTAGAGCAAATAAGTAAATACCAAAGCTTATTATGTACTGCACGACTACACTGTACAAATTTACTACATATTAGAAGGGGCTTATTTGCTCACTGATAACTATACCTCATTCTATAAAGGGTAAGAACTGAAACAAGCATTTGGATCAGTGGTTCTCAACCTGTGGGTTTCGACCACTTGGGTGCAACTGAGCAACCCTATTACAGGGGTCACATATTAGATATTCTACATATTAGATATTAACATCACAATTCATAACAGTAGCAAAATTAGTTATGAAGTAGCAATGAAAAGAATTTTATGGTTGGGGTCACACATGAGGAACTGTATTAAAAGGGTCGCAGCATTTGGAAGACCACTGATTTAGACAAAAGTCTAAATTTTTTTGGTTCTCAGAAAATAAACTCAGAAAAAGTCACCTTACCCCCAAGCAAAGCCTCCTTATACAGCCCAGGCTGACCATGAACTCATGATCTTTTAAAAACTTCTTCAAATTTAATTTTTGGGATGGATGATTGAACACAAACATTCCTAAATTAATTGAATACTATCATTCCATGTTTTTCTTTTTATCATAATCAAATATTAGGCAAAAAAAGGAGATGTTACCTGACAAGACTGATGTAACTGGCGTAAAATTTTCTGAAGCTTTCCATATTCTTCTCGTTCTAAATATAATTTTCCAAGCTGTTAAAAAATTATGAAGATCAAACGCTTTTAGCAAGAGGTTTGTATACTTACGATACTACCCAAGGCACCCGCCCACTCTTCAAAGAGAACAAAAGCAAATGTTACCTTTGTGTTTGTCTTAAACCACAGTCTATCATTCTTAGCATCTTTCAAAGCTTCCAGTGTTGTTTCATAAAATTCCTGCAGTAAATCCATCTGACATAAAAAATCAGAATTCTATAATTGTAAACAGCAAATTTGTACCTGTTAATAAAGTTAATTTGAACAAACTAAAAGTGCATCTTTGAACTTTAATACACTAAGATACCCTATTTGTTTCTTACCACATGTTTTCTATAGTCCAAAATAAGAGAGACCATGTTTATAACTGCTAAGATGCTTTTGCTTATATTATAAACCCAAGAAATGTATTTTCTCATGCAACTACATGACCATAAATTCTAATGCTATAATAGTCAGGTTTGTCCTTCCCAACCTAATCACTCACTTTATACCAACAGAATGATATGCTGTACTTTTAGTAATATACATACATTTTATTTGCTCAGACTTTATAATCTTCTATAGAGGAAACACTAAGCAGAGAGAGAGAGAGAGAGAGAGAGAAATAGAGAGAGAGAGAATACACATACACAACAGCACTCCTCCTACCAAAATAGTTTTGTTCTTTTGTTTTGAGACAAGGTTTTGCTCTATAGACCCAGGCTTGTGGTGAGGAGTTTACCTTAGCTTCCTCAGTGCTGGGATTATAGCTGTGAGCCACCACATTTCATGTATGTCTTAGAATAGTCCTATCTTTTCTCTCAAAATGTGAATTAGACAATTTAAATGAGGGCTGTATAGCTCTCAGGTCACAGGGTAACCTTGGAGCTGATGGAGGAAAATGTCTAGTGTAATTTTAGGTGCTGGTTTAATCACTACCAATTCACTAATCTGTGTGACTATGTGTGACATAAAGCATTATTTTAAACCGTCTTAAGCTCCTCTGCTAACCCTCTTCTATTCACAGTTTTGTTCCTGGTATCTGGATTCCTAAATCTTTATGTACCCGAGAGGAAAGAGAACCAGGAGAGCAGGGGAGCCTGCCACTCTCAGGAAAGTGCCTATTTACTCAGGATTACTGATGGCACAGAATAAGTTAGGATGCTACCTGCACAATATTGACTCGGCCTTTCAAAAGGCAAAAAGCTTGCAGATAACAGCAGACTGAAGAATACAACCTTCAAATTTTAAAATATCCAATCTATCCCTCTAACATTTGGCATAATATTTATAAATACAGTCCCACAAATGTTTTTATGATACCTTTTTGTAAGCACCAAAAAATATTCTCCCACTTAGTTTTATTTATTTAGATACAATTGTCTCATGTAGTTCAGGCTTGCTCACCATCAAGGATGGCTTTGAATGCTTTCTTATTCCTACTGCCCCCACCTGTCAAGTCCTGGAATCACAGGCATGTGCCACCAGGCAGGCTGGGCTTATTACACAGCAGAATTGCCACATGTAACTTACTCTAGAATATCATCATTAAGTGACAAGGCTGCTGCCTATTTTCAGAACAGATGTGGAAAATACAAAGCATGTAACAAGCTATGTCAAGAAAGAGAAATAACATCTGGTTAAAAAGTAAGTGTGTGTGTGTGTGTGTGTGTGTTTGGGGCGGGTGATGAGGCTGATTCTAAGAACACTGGTCAGGAGCAGAAAAAGAGATATTAAATGATATAGAGACTATCTTGTGCTCAGATACCAGAGGGTAAGAAAGCTTAAAAAAAATCAAGTAAAAACAATCAGAAAAAAGGAATGAAATACATAAAACCATCATTGCCTTTGTTAATCACCACATTCTAGAAGACCATTCAATTCCCTTGCCCACCTCCCTTACCACCCCTCCCCCTATCAGCTATCACCATGCATTCTTGATTATGGAGGCCTACTGAGACTGCCACAGGACAAGTTCTTCTCAAGGAACTTAATCTAATCAAATATCCTAACTCGTGACTGATGTTCAGTATTTTACATTCCCAATGGGCTGAAGTGAAGACTGCAGTGCAGCTTCAATGGGGAAAAAAACTTGCTTAGCATGTTCAGTGCCTAAGTTCAGATGCAGATACAAATTCATCAAAAACAGAGCTATGATAGGCGAATGGAATCTGAATTGAATACGGGTCTACCCAAGTTATTTACAGGTAACATTTAAGGATCTAAAGATACTATAAAGAGATTAGCCTGGATTGATTACCTTTTTTGAAGCACACTTTTGAAACACACTAGTAATTATTAACTAGGCTCCTTCTTTTTTAAAAAGCAAAGTTGTGGCAGCCATGGTGGCACATGCCCGTCTATCAGCACTTGGGAGACAAAGCGGGGAGGTCTAGGAGTCCAGGGCTACCCTTGACCTCTCAGCTAGTTAAGAGGCCAGCTGGACTACATGACAGGGTCTCAAAAAGCAACCATCACAGCAGCAGCATCTCAAACCCACAGAACCCCTTACTTTAAATAACACATTGACAGCTTCAAGAGGAAAACTCGAGTCTAACCTGTTTAGAAGTGGAGATATAATCAAGGATAGAATTAATGGACTTTTCAGAATAGTTCCTGGTGACTGCACTCCGAATATAGGTCAAGAGTTGCTTATATCTGTTCATCATTTCTGGAAAGTTTGTCTGTGAGGAAAGAAAAATGCATGGTAGGAGACAGGTCTAGGATCTAGCACAAACCACTGCCCACTGAACTGGACTTTGCACAATTCATGATATGCTCTTGTAAAGGAGGAAGAACACTACAAACATGTTACCTTACATATGAGATGACACAAACCAATGTTGGAATTCAGCCTACTAAACAAATGACACTTGCATACTTTCCAAGTTTCAAATATTACTCTTCAATGCACAACACATTTGATTACAAAAGATACCTACTAAACAAAAGAAGCAGATTTTAACTTTCAAATGTTGTGGCTAATAACTATACAGATATCAACTATTTCTCCCCATTACATGTTTCATTTCTCTCTTGAACTGGTTGGCTTTCCATAAGGTCAAGGAACCTCTTTAAGTCTCAGGACTCATCTCATGTAAGAAAATTATTGCAGGGGCTGGGGAGGATCTGAAAGGAGCTGAGGGAGGGGGAACTGTACTCAGAATATATTGCATAAAAAAATCTACTTTCAATTAAAAGAACGGAATTATCTCACACAGGGCCCTACTCCATAAGACACAGTTAACGTTGCCACTGCAACATTATGCTGTGTGGCTATTTATAAGCTATGTTGGGTTATTCCAGGAAAGGGAAGATCTGGAGAAACAAAGGGATAATAGTGAAATGTCCAGCAGGTAGATATTTTGGGAGTGTACAAAGTAAGTCAATGCTGGAGTCTAACTGTACAATCCCATCTAGTCCCTACACTCTCTCACTGCTACTAAACTCTTTCCTTGAGTTGTTTCTTACAGAGAAACAGTGCATTAGCAGGTATAAATATTTTCTTCTGGTTATTAGGGTAAGGAATAAAGGAATGATAGTTAGCTAAAGGTATCTGTTTTTCTGACTATGGAAGTTTCATGAGGATATAACTAACATGGACTATCCTATAAGCAACCTAATAAACGTGAAGTTACAGAATGTATCTTTTAGAAAGAAAAGGATGGTGAAAGATTGGCTCAACTTTGACATTATATTTTAGTACTAAAACAGGATTTCAGATAAAGGTACTTCTGAACTGCTCTCACCCTACTTAACTTTAAGCTCACTGCTGCAGTCTGAATGTGAAGTGTCCCTGTAGGCTTGTGCTTGAATACTTGGCTGGTGAACTGTTTGAGAAGACTGTGGGAGTTTAGGAAAAGGATGCAAGTTCTTTGGGTGACAGCCTTAAGGCTATACCCCAGCCCTACTTCTTGCTCACACTTCTTTTCCTGGGTGCACAGGTACATGACCAGCCTCCTGTGTGCCTGCCACCATGCTATTCCTGCCTGCTGTCACACCTTCCTTGCTATGATAGACTGTATCCCTCTGAACTGTAGGCCAAAAAAAAAAAAAAAGTCCTTTCTTTCTTAAGATGTTTTTGTCAGGGTAATATCACAGCAGGGAGAAAATAACTAAAATAATCATTCCCCTCCCCCCAATTATTTGTGAGGGTGTATAAAATATAATTTGCACCATGGCATGGATGTGGAGTCCAGAGGAGAGCTTGTGGGAGATGGTTCTCTTTTTCCACCACATAGGTCCCAGGGATTAAACTCAGGCTGTCAGACTTTGTGACAAGAACCTTTCTTTACCTGATCATCTTAATGGCTCTAGGACACTCATTTTAAAAAGTTATGTTAGATGGACATGGTAGTGCATGCTTTTAATCCCAGCACTAGGGAGGCAGAGGTAGGTGGATCTCTGTGTGAAGTCAGCCTGGTCTACATAGCGAGTTTCAGGACAGCCAGGGCTAAGTAGAGAGACTTTGTCTCAAAAGATAAAAGAAAAAAGAGAGAGAGGGAAGTTAATATATATGTGAACAAAATCAGGCAGGAACCTTAAAAATTATGTTAACTGTAATTAAAGATTGAGAGATTAGGTAAATTGATTGTACGCAGAGCAAGTGAAACAGAACTTTCTAACTACACTGCCTAACACTGCACAGCCGCAAAGGTTCTACTGTGGTCCTACTAGAAAGTGAGTACAGACACTGGTGGCTACTCTTGCAGTCTCCTACTTAGTGTGACAGAAGCAAATGGCACACCAGGAAGACAATACAATGATATAACTAAACCTATCTCATCTTTCCCAGCTCTGTTCAAAGTAAAATAGGAAAACCAAGTCTTAACGGCAGTTCACCGTTTAAATGGACTAATGCCAAAGCCACCGTTATATGTGAAGAAAGCAAATTTTAAAGGAATCATGTTTTCTTACAAATCACAGCACCTTAAAAGTTGACATTCAAGCCAGGTGGTGGTGGCACATGCCTTTAATCCCAGCACTTGGGAGGCAGAGGCAGACTGATCTCTGAGTTCAAGGCCAGCCTGATCTACAGAGTGAGTTCCAGGACAGCCAGGGCTACATAGAGAAACCCTGTTTCAAAAACAAACAAATCAAAAAAAGTTGACATTCTGCATTTAATGTTATCCTATTTTTTTCTTAATTCAAATCTGGCAGAGATTAGTCACCCGCTGCTTCTTCCATATTTCTCTGGGTCATTAATTTAAATGTGGGAAACACTGGTGTAATATCATTATAAAAATAAACAGAAAGCATATGGGCTTTGTGCAAAAGTAGAACCAGAAAGGGTAGATGCAACATAGATGATTTTCCTTTGTTAGCTAGATTTACGTTACATATATAAAATATTACCAGTGCACATGTTTTGAATGGTTGATATTTGGGGTCAAAGACTTGAGCTCAAACATTTTACTGATAGTTTCCGTAGGAGAGGCTCAAGGAGCCAGTCTTATTAAGGATGGGAGATGACACCACAGTCAGATACAGATGTGGTATCATAAACGGACACAGATGATATGCAGTCCACACATGGACAGATGTCAATGTAATGACTTCAGAGAAGGAGATGTATGGGGTATGCTGCAGGAGGCACACATGCAGTTACTCAGGTGAGTTTAATTTCTCTAACAGTAAATCTTACCAACTTGAAGTTAATCTTGATCATCTGTTTCAGTGCTTTGAACCCCCATTCTCCCTTCTCACCTTCGAGCTCCAAAACCTAAAACAGGGAGACATTTTTAGCCTTAATATTAATGCACTATTTTAGAATGGACAACCAATGTATCAGTCTTGAATTAATTTTTATAAGCTATTCATGAAAAATTTCACTAATTGTCAATGTAATTTTTAAAAAAAATTAAGAGAGACTTCTTGGGATCCTTGGGTAAGTGAGCTGACTTTTGAGCTCTGTCACATAAAAGGACTTACTTGATTACACAGGCCCAGAAAGGATTCCCCTACCTGAATCTTTAGTTAAGAAGCACCACTGTTCAGAAGTCAAGAAATCAATGTGATCTGTTCCCAGAAGCAACAGGATTAAAGGAATAATAGTGCTGACCACGAGATTGTTTCTCTAGTTTGATTTCATCAACAGCGTCATTAGAAAAGACAATAGGAAGCCTTTCTGAAATACATGCTTACTATCCACAAAGCAATCCTTACTGAATTATCACAAATACCAAACACACATTTCTGAAACAAATTACTTTGGATTTAGTGCACATGCTATGGTTTGGAAATCAAATGCCTCCTCATATGTTTGATACTTGGTCCCTAACTGATGGTGCCGTCTTGGGAGGTTGTGGAACCCCCAGAGGGTAGAGCTTAGCCAGAGGAAGTGAACCACTGGAACTTGTCTGGGGAGCTATAACCCAGTTCCTCTTCATGCCCCAGACTCTCTCCCTGCTTCTTGTGTCTTAGTTGCCTTTCTACTGCTGTGGTAAGACACCATGGTCAAGGCAACTTATGAAATAAAGTGTTTAATTTGGGCGTACCATTTCAGAGGGTTAGAGTCCACGATAGTGGAATGAGGGCATGGTAGCAGGACAGCTGAAATCTCACCTTGATCCCCAAGTAGGAAGCAGAGAGAGATACTGGGGGAACCTCAAAGCCCACCCCCAGTGACACACTTCCTCCTCCAAGGCCACACCACTTAATCCTACCCAAGAATCCCCAAGTGGGGACCAAGCATTCAAACATATGAACCCACGAGGGCCATTCTCATTCAAACCACACTGGTCTACTGAGATGGGAAGAATCCCAGTGACATGCTCTGGCCAATATGGCTTCCCTGCTATGAGGGACATCCTAGAGTGAACAGAAATAAATACTTCCATCCTTGTTTTTTGTCAGATACTTGGTCACAGCAATGAAAAAAGTAACTGATATAGCATCATTAAAAACAAACAAACAAACAAAATACAACCCCCCCGCCCCCAAAAAAACCTTCAAGACATAAAATCATTTGGAAATATAAACCTTTTGAAAGCTGCTCAGTGCTGCTTTTGGGTCATCTTCTTTCAATGCTTTGGAATTATAGTACTGATTTTCCAAATCCACATTGGGCTCAGAGTTACTATCTTCGGAGTACTCCTGTATATTGGAAAGAGAGATAATAAATGAAAAAAGAAACTCACAAATGGCACTATAAAAAGTGAATGCTGCTAGGATAAAAAAATTATTTTTGTATAAAATAAAACAACCTTGAACACTGACCTTATTTAAAAATGGCAAAGGAATAAAGTAGACAGTAAGATAGAAGTTATTTGTCTAGATCAAAACTAGCAGTCCCAAAAGCGGGAAGGGAGCAAAGAATGCTTCAATGCAAACATGAACACACGAGTTCAAACTCCCAACATGAATGTAAAGAACCAGGCATAACTGTATTAAGTGCCTGTAATTCTATGTCATGTGGAGGGCAGGGAGAGGAGGATTACTGGGGCTTGTGGCTACCAGTCTAGTCCTAGATTCAGTGAGATGAGGAAACCTGACAGCGTCCTCTCACTTCCATGTATCCACTCACACATGTGCATATACTACACATATGCACCACACATTAAACAAGTAAAAAAAAAAAAAAAACCCCAGAAACTTTTGTGAAATTGATGAGTATTTTATAATCTTCATTAATACATTAAAATCTTAACTATTTAACCTTTGCTTATATTGCTTGTTGGTCTTTTTTTTTGTTTTGCTTTTCGAGGCAGAATTTCTCTCTGTAGCCCTAGCTGTCTTGGGAGTCACTGCGTACACTAGACTAGCCTTGAACTCAGAGATACAACAGCCTCTGCCTCCTGAGTGCTGCTATTAAAGGCGTGTGCCATCCCCACTTAGCTTATATTGTTTCTTATAACACTTGCTTTTTTTTTTTAAAGCAAGCTTTCACTCTGTTGTATTGTTTCTCAGTAAGAACTGAATTTATATGATGGAAAACCCTTCCCACTTCTACAGCTCCTGCATTTCAGCCTACTTATCTGGATGTTAAAAAGCTATGTGGACTGTGGAGATGGCCTGACAGGTGTGTGTGCAGGTCAGAGCACGGCCTGACAGAGCCTCTCCTTCCACAGAAATTCCAGGACTGAAATCAGGCTGTCAGGCTTTGTGGAAAGTGCTAACCATCTCACCGGCCCAAGAGTATTATTTTAGATGGCCACAAAACAAAGATCATTTTCTCCTCACCTCCAAGTCATGACAAAGGGATAAGTTTATATCAAAAGAACGGTACTGGAGGGAAAGAGAATAAACACAAAGATATGAATACTAGAGTTGTTTTAAATTCAAATATAGTTTATTTCTTCAAAAGATACACATGGAATATATTGTAAAGGCAGAGGCATGAAGAGTTTCACTGAGCACAACGTTTAGGAAGCTCAGAAATACTTCAAGATGGCCTTTTCAGTGGCCTTGTAATGCATGTCCTATGCAGAATGAGAACACAAACATCACTCATTTTCACAGACTAAAGACCTAAGTTCAGCTAGGCTTAACACTTGAAACTCCACTGCAACACTTCCTTTAGGGACAAGACCAGACTGGGTAAACATATTTTATAATGATTCATTTTCTTCTTAACTCTTGTCACTTAGAAAAACTAAGAAAGGTTTAAAAAAAAAAACTACTAGAGAAGAAACAAACTAACGGTCTATAACTAACAGTCTATCACGGTGACAGAGGTTGCAACAGTAACAGTCCAAGCTGGGTTCGAAAGACAGATGGGCCCACTACCTAGACAGGTGAGGTTAAGGAGCACACTGCAGGCAAGAGTGGCACACAATATGAGGCAACACAACAAGCACTCCCAGCAACACTCCCAGACACCCGAATTCCTTGCTCTTCAGCCACACACTTCTCTACCAAAGAAAGTTTACCTTCCACAAGCTATAACAGCCCTCCTGGTCTCCTTCTTAACCCTAAAGTCCGACCTCACGTAAAAAGAATAATCTGCACAAAATGTCTATTATCTAGTATATTTAATAAAAAATGACTTCCTGTTGCTCACAAACTAAGCTGAAAGTAGTAAAAATCTGACACTTACCCATATCCAGCAACTCCTACAGAACTCCTCCCTCCCTCCCATTGCTGCAGCCACCCTGGCCTTTGCTCACAACTGCTAAGACTTCTTCACCTCTACACGCTATTCCTCTCTTTGCGTTTCTCATCTGGATATCTAGGATCTGGCTTCTTAAAATGTGGGTTATGATCCAATGCAGCCAGGGGGTGGGGCAGGACACACAACTCAGGGACAGACGGATAGGACCTGAATGTGATGAGGGGATGTCACAAAAAATTCAATAGCAAAAGATATCTGAATACATTAATTACAAAATTATTAAGAACCCAAACATTTCTGTCAGCACTAGCCAGATTATCCAGGGTGACACCACTGCAACCTGGCCTGTGAACATAAAAACAGGCACTTTGTACTGCATATGTCAATGAACATATGTCTCAAACACCTTGGCTCAGACTTGACTAGTCTCTGTTATGAACTGTAGTGTATATGCCTCACATACGGTCCTCTGCTCTAATAGAAGCCAACAGTCTAATTACAGAGAAGAAAGTCTTTAGTACTACTCTACAGACATCCCTCTGCAGTCATCAAATTAGTATACCTTTGGATTGTATTGTTAGGACTTCTGATTTTTAAAATTGCTGTTTAATTCACTAACTTGTTGCATTAAAAATCATTAAGTGAACTTTGGGTTAGGATCAGTGCAGACTTCCCAGCAATTTCCAAAATGGACCAAAACATACTTTTTATCATTTTGTCATTTTATATGTATTTATGTGAAGCAGTAATGTCAACATTGATGGTCATAGATCAAAGTTTTCAATCAACTGTGGAAAACAGAGAAGATGCTATCATCTGTGTGTGTCCTACACTCAAAATTCATCTTGCTGTACCAAAAAAATTACCTTTTGGCAACCCAAATCACCCGAATGCAGCCCTGAACCTGAGAATGAAAGAAAAATAATTCTGATTGCCATATCACAAAAAATGTAAGATTCTGGACTCTTATTCAGTGCTCGTTTATTTTGGCTTTTGGCCGAAAACATAAAAAACAAAACAAAAAACCAAAATCAGGTCAGGATCAAGAAGGGAAAGGCAAAGAGGCACAGTCCATGGCAGAGCTAAATCAAGAACTTTCCAGCAGTGAGGAAACAGAAAATACTTTAGAGGCCGAAGAGATTAGCTTGAGTTACCATACACCCTGAGACAATTATAACATGGCTGAGAACAAGTTCTTTATATTTCCTGCCATACTGCCAGTGTTCCTTCTTAGTCACACAACAGCCCACTGGCTTCTCATTCCTGAGAGCTGGTTAGAAGACAATGGGTGCTTGAGCTCAAGTAGTAGAATGAAGAAAAAAGAAAGAGAATGTGGTTAAGAACACAAGATGTAAATGTAAAAAGACCACCTCATGGGTACTGGCAAAGGAAAACAAAGATAACTACAAAGATTACTAATGGCTTGGTAACATAAGATAATCAGAGTAGAGAATTAGATGCATTAAATACTGCTAACTGATTTGTTTCTGCCAACTGAATAACAATTTGTAGATGTTTCAATGAAATGTTTTTTGTAGAACCCAAAATTTCAGTCAATCTGGGAATATCTTAAATAAAGTATCAGATATAATAAAATCCTAGTTAATCATTTGAGTTTCAACTATCCAAACTTGAAAAAAAAAAAAAAACTCACACAAGTTAACGTGTACTAATTTGTAATCTATGGTGTAAATAGGAACCAGCTTTTATTCATCCCAGACTTTCATTTTCAGATAAAATTTCCATGGAGAGACAAAATCAACGTGACCTTGGATCAAGTTCTCATTCTCAAATGTGTTCTTTGTATTTAAGGATATTATTGTCTCAAAGCTTTCCCTTGTCTGCTAAGTTTGGGGGGTTTCCATAGGAGGCTTTCAGTTCTTCCTGAAGCCCAGGCATTCATAAGAGATATAATGCTCAAGTGCAAATTCATTTTGGATGCTCAGAGTTCACAAACAAACTTACCAAAATATATTTTAAAAATGTTTTATTATGAACTAAATGTATTTATATATGCTTATTAATGATTTAATTCACAAATTAATGGATTTAATTTTATCATTACCATGCAAGAGCTGTCAATTGCTAATCTAGTTATCCTTGTTTAAAACTGAAATTCTTTACACAAAGTATAACAATAAACTAATAGGCCTTTTCGAAAATTCACAAAAACTTTTATTCTAAATCAGTATTATTCTTTGACTGTAGCTTTAAGAGGCAGTGTCCAACAATACTGATATGGATTATAGTAACACTTTTTGAAGAAAACTACCTTTATTGGAATGTTTTTGTTTTTAGTGAACTGCTTTTAACTTAAGACAGTATTACCCAGTTTAACAGTATACCTTGTCAATACAGTTTTCAAAACTATTTATTTTATGTGTAGGAGTGTTTGAATTTATGTATGTATGTGCACCACATGTATGTCTGGTGCTGCAGAGGACAGAAGATATCGGATCCCCTGGAACTGGAAATACAGACAGTCATAAGCCATCACATGGATGCTGGGAATCGAACTCAGGTCCTCTACAAGAGCAACCAGTGCTTTTAACCTCGGAGTCATCTTTCTAGCCTCAGTTTTCTTTTTTAAATTACCTATTTTTTTTTAAACAATATTGCAGACTAAAAACAGGTCAAAATGTTATCAACAGGAAAGCAGTGAAACAAAATACAGTACCTCCACATCATCTTTGGAGCTGTAATAAGAGCAGTGAACTGGCAAAAAGGCTCAGTGGGTAAAGGTGCTTGCCGATAAACCTGACAACTGGGATTTTAGCTTAAATCCACACAGTGGGAAAGAACAGGTTCCCACACGTTGTCTATTGACCTCCTCAGGCACGATGTAGCACACAAAGTAAATATAATACTTGTAAAAAATATTTATAAAGTAAATTTGCGGGCTGGAGAGATGGTTCAGAGGTTAAGAGTACTGACTGCTCTTCCAGAGGTCCTGAGTTCAATTTTCACCAACCACATGGCGGCTCACAGCTATCTATAATGAGATTTGGTGCCCTCTTCTGGCATGCAGGCAGACATGGAAGGAATGTTGTATACATAATAAATAAATAAATCTTTAAAAAAAAGTAAATTTGCATCTCGTAGATAAATTAAGAGTAATACATAAACTATATCCTGATTAAATAAATGAAGGAGACACAGATGTTTAACATGGTTGTTTATGAGGGTATAATAAGAACTGTTCAGATGAAGACTGAGTGTGCAAAATTTTAGGTCTGTGCATGCAAGTGTATCCATGGCAAGAGATTCTGTTGGATATATTCTCTAGCTAAATCTCATCTTCCACCCAGACACAAAAAGCAAAATCTGAGGGCATTAAAATATATTAAACCTAGGAAAAAACCACCAATAACTATTTATTCACGAATGCCAACTATGAGTTAGACCAAGGAAACATTAGACTTACAGTTTGGTGAAACTATTCTATATTAAAGACAGTAACGTTTCCATGTAATTCATTTAAATAATTATACTCAAATATAAATATCCTGACTACAGAACAGAATTTTAGAGAATAACTTTGGAAATAAAGTCAGTTTGCTTAAATTATTTCTAGAACTGTTAGATGGATCAGTGGTAGGAGAGAAACAATTTCCCCAAGTTGTCCTCTGAAATCTACACGTGCATTATGGCACACGTTAAGTACAGAAATAAAAATTTTAATATGCAAGAAATATTATTAGAAGCACTAAGTAACTTTATGGTACAATTGTTAAAGTACTTAATTATACTACTATATCAATTGTTGACTTAATGAATGGCAGTGGTCTAAAAGGGTTTTGCTAGTACTATCTCTTACCTCTACAACTAACATGGTTAATACATGGGTTAATACTACTTAGAAAATGCCCAATTTTGCCTATAATTAAAATAAAAAAACTGCAAAAATAAGAGGTTAAGTGTATTGAACTTTTACATTTATTCTTCAACAATTTGCTCTTTTAAGTACTGGACATAAATCATTATTTACCAGTTTGAACAAAAATAGTATGGAAGGGACTGAAGAGATAATTCAAGGGTTACGAGCACTTGCTGCTCTTGCAGAGGACCCATGTTTGGTTCCCAGCATGTTCCATGTTTGTGGCTCACTGGCTCACACACATCTGTACTTTAGTTCCAAGGTATCTGACACCCTCTTCTGACCTCCTTGGGCACCAGGCAGGTTCTCAGTACTCAGGCATGCACTCATACACAGGTAAAACACTAATACACATTAAGTAAAAATAGTATGGAGATAGATTTTTAATTTTCAGGATCGTTCCTGGCCATCTATTTCCACTATGCCTTGCAAATACAAAAGGTGGTTTAGGGCATTAAAATATCTACGGACAAAAGATAAAGACATCCTGAGTATCACTGTGGTCAGAAATACTCAGAGTGCTATTAACACTTGCTGTGGGATATTTGTACACTGTGTAAAGATGTATTGCTGTGACTGGTGTAATAAAAAGCTGTACAGCCAGTAACTAAGTAGGAGAAACAGGCAGGATTTCCAGGCAGAGAGAGGAAACTCCAGATGAATCTAGGCACACGAGAGATGGCAGCCAGAACTGGAATGAGTTGGACACACAAAATGGGATAGAGATAGAAGCCACAGGATAGAACAAGATTAATAAAAATATGGGTTAATTTAAGTTATATGAACTAGTTGAAAATAAGGCTAAGCTAAAGGCCAAGTTTTCATAATTAATAAGTCTCCTTGTTATTTGTGAGCTGTGGCCCAAAGAAAAATCTGCCTACAAACATTTAAATTAATGAGTTAATTCAAACAGAATCATGTAGTCCAGTCCAGCCGCCAACTCAGTATGTAGCCAAGAATGGCCTTGAGCCTCTTATCCTTCTGCCTCTCTTTACCACCCAAGTGCTGTAGGATGACAGAAGTGTGCTACCACATCTAGTCTATGTGGTGCGAAAAGCCAAACCTGGGGCTTCTAAAATGCGAGGGCAGCACTCTAGCAAGTGAGTTATATCTCTAGGTCCACTTAATAAATAAAATGAAGAGATAGCCAATTTTTTAGCAAACACATTAAAAAAAAGGGGGGGCATCTAGGTTGGCCTGGTGCTGCAAGTCTGCCATCCTCCAAGTTCAGGGCCAGCCTGGGCAAACTAGTGAGACAGTCTTAAAAAGTAAGAAGAGATAGAGAGAAACCTCCTTAAGACAGAAAAAGATATAGGCAAAATAATTACTCACATAAAAGAAAACCATCTCTACCAGCTGTGGAATGGCAGTCGCTCCTCTCCTTTTAAACACATTCTGATTAGAGGACACTGACTAGTAAATGAAAAGAAATTCTGTGAAAGATGTCATGCTACTAAAATTTTAACTGCTAGTAAAGGGGGTATAACAGTTCCCACTACTTGACATATGACTGGGAATCTAGAATGGTATCTATATGAGAAATAGATGAGAAGAACCTTTTAACAGAATGCTTGAGGAAGAAAAAAAATCAAAATCTCATTTAATTTTGCAATAGTGTAAAAATCTTAACTCTTTCTGTTAATGTTTTTAACAGCTGAAGCAACTGCATACTTAACTTTATCATACTGTGCATATAGTAGGCCTTGAAAAGCAGGGAAGCAGCCAAGTACAAACACTGTATGTCTAATTAAAAAGCTTCCAAAGCTGGGTGTGCTGATGCATGCCTTTACTTCCAACACCTGGGAAGCAAGACTGAGTGCCAAGCAAGCCAGGGCTACACTGTGAGACCCTAACAGAAAACTTTCACAAACTAGTGAAGTGTAACAGAGTATTTCATAAGAGTCTCATCTTCATTCCTATATTGTATCTTCAAGTTAATCGTAGTGCAAATAGTCATTCATTTAAAAATTAGTGTACTCAACAGATTATTATCAGGAAAAAGATTTCTAAAACACTACAAGCTAAAATTACAAACATCCGAAAGAAACACTTGACAATTTAAAAACTACCTGCAATAGAAATAAAAGCAAAACAGGAGAGAAAAGTTTAGTTATCACAAGTAACATATTAAGGAGCTGGAGGTATCCGCTTACATACTGCCTGGCGCATGAACAAACACAACAAAATGCTACATTTAAGCAAATACCAAAATATCTACTGTAACTCTCCAGTCACAGCATTTCCCTCTTCTTTTTGCAAAATATGCCTTTCTGTGAAATGCAAAAATTAAAAAAAAAAAGAACTTGGAAATGATTTACGGATTCACCCATACAAAGAAGTCACACAGTAACTCAAACCCCAAACATTCATGCTCTGAGGCTGTGAAACATTAAAAAATGAACCAGACTTCTCAAAGCATCTACTCCACAACTTTACCAAAATGTAACATCACCGTAATTCCCAAGGACCAAACAAAATGCTTCTCGATTAAGAAACAAAACTGACAATAATATGGGGCTCAAGAGCATGGCTCCTAATTCGCACACAGATGTACGTTTTTTGACTATCAACATGTTAATAAACAAGGGTTCAGTTTTAAAAACCTGTAGGTTCATTTACAAATTAAGCCTTAAATAAAAAAAGAAACCACACCATCAAACTAGGCAAGTTTGTTTACTTCCATCCTGTTGATTCAAACACTGATGCTGGGAAATTTCTTAAATCAAGGAAAAAAGTCATTGGTTCCAATTCCCTTAATACTTACCTCTCCCCAGGCCAAGCAAACAAAAAGCAAACCCTTCTTTCTCAGCTTGTCATCTTTTAGAGAACAGAACAAGCAGTTTAACTACTTTCTTCGCTTCTATTTTTGCTCTGAACCTTTACCTGGGACCCAAACTGACCCTGGACGAGACTCTTAAGCTGTTTTCGGGAGACTCCCGAGTTTCGCAGTCAGGTCTGGGAGCAGGATGGACGCCCCCTCCTAGTTTTCAGTCTCCCAGCATCTGGCACCGGCTGAGGTCCAGGGTGAAGAAGAGGTGGGCCTGCGGGGGCCCAGACCTCAGCGCCGAGTCCCGGCGGCTCGGCGGCGGGCAGGGAGGCGTCGAGAACCGGCCGCGGCCGGCCACCTGCGCCCTCCCCGGACCCCGAGGCCTAGGCGGACCGCCGCCCCCCTCCCTCTCTTCCCAGGCCCGACAGGCCCGCGGCGCCCGGCGAGGAGGGAACCCCGTCACCGTGCAGGGCGGACCGAGGCCGCCGCGCCCCGGGGAAAAGTTGCAGCCTCTCGGTCTCGGACCCGCCGCCACACCCCACTTCCAGCCCTGGGCCCGCTCCCCGCGCCTCACCAGGTCGTAGTCCTCCTCATCATCGCACATGAAATCATCCTCCATGTCAGACATCTTGGCCGGAGGGGGGAGAGGGGGAGGAGAAATTAGAGACAGCCTCCTCCCACAGTCCTCCGCGGCCCAGGAGCGTCACTCCTGGTTCTCCCCGCCTTCCGGTCTCTCCTAGGGAAGATACGCGCATTCCGGAACCAAAGAGCTCGCCCTAGAAACGATTTACACGGCGTCCAAAAGGAGAGCACAGTTCGCTCTTCCTGCG
>PVIU01002708.1:96081-164239 GCA_004026605.1 Ondatra zibethicus | reverse complement strand
CCTTGGTGCAAGCCTACATTTCTCTTTTACTCTTTCGTCTTTCCCACCTGCAAATTCACAGTCAAGTAGAGTATGTTGCCAAGTTCTACTGCAAAAAGAATGGATCCTTATCCCCTTGAAAAGAGTTGTGGTGGCCTCTGTGTGCCTTGATGGACAGATCTGTGAAAACGTCTTCCTGGATGGTCATTTTGAGCAAGAAACTTTTATGTAGCATTCTTGTTCAGACTCTCATCTTCCAAATGACATTTGTCCTTTCACAGGAAGGAGCTTGTGATGGGTGGGCCCTTGCCTTTGGGATATATTTTCACCAATAACCCAGTGCAGTGCAGGAGGTTTCTCTTTGATGTTACTGATCACTTTAACAATTCCAGCCGTTTTCTCAGCACCCACTTTGCCTAGATCTTTAAACTCTCCTCTTCCCCCATTAAGCATTCCATTTTCATATGCACTGGATCCATTATTGCTCTCGCTCACTGCAGACCTGGAGCAGAGCAGTGAGCTGTAGTTTGTATACCATCCTATCTCGAGATTTTTCTCCATCAAAAAGATTTAGTCCATTGTTTCTTAATTTGGCCTTGTTCACATTCTCAGAACAAAATAAAGTCAGACTCCGCCAGGATATCACACAGATGGCCTCTACCCTGGTTCCTGGTAGATACTGTGCTCCTCCGTAGAACCTCATGAACTGGACCAGCACTGTGACCACGCCTCTCAGCATTCTGGTCTAATCATCTCCCATAGGATGGCCCGTTAAGTTCTGCTCATAGCATCTAGGGCTTCTCTAAGCCACAGTTCCAAACATTGCCACATTCCTCCCACAAACCAGTTCCAAAGGCCCAACGACCACATGTTCAAGTTTATCCCAGTCATGGCAATCAAAGGACCACTTCTGGACACCAATATTCTAAAGTAGTTACTTTCCTCTTTGCTGTGACCCAATGCCCAACAAGAAGAAACTTTAAGAGACAAGGGTTCATTTCAGGGACTGGAGAGATGGCTCAATGGTTAAGAGCACTGCCTGTTCTTCCAGAGGTCCTGAGTTCAATTCCCAGTAACCACATAGTGGTTCACAGCCATCTATAAAGAGATCTGATGCCCTTTTCTGGCCTGCAGGCATTCATGCAGGCCAAACACTGTATCTGTAATAAAGAAATAAATAAATCTTTTAAAAAGAGTTTAAGATTACAGTCCAAGGGAATACAATCTAGAATGATGGGGAAGGGATAGCGGCAGGAAGGTGGGGTGTCTAGTCTAATCTTATTGTATCCATAGTTAGTATGCAAGGATATATGAGTGTTGGTGCCCAGTAGACAGTGAACTTTCTCTTTTCTTTTTTTTTCTGTGTGTGTGTATGTGTGTGTGTGTGTGTGTGTGTGTGTGTGTGTGCGCGCGCGTGCATGTGTGTGTGTTATTGGTAGGGACCAAATTCAGGCCTTACTCATTTACTAAGTAAGAGTTCTGTCTCTGAGCTACATCCCAGATCTTTTCGTTCAGTCTCAGACCACAGATCATGGAGCAGTGCCATCACACTTAGGGCAGGTCTTCCCAGCTCCACGATCACATTCTAGGAACTCCCTCACAAACAGGCCCAGAGGTTTGTCTCCTAGGTGAGTCTAAATCCTGTCTAGTTGGCAATCAATATTAACCAGTACACAGTCATTAAGATTCATAGGCATTAATGCAGCGTGGTTGATGTGTCTTTGTTTTTTTATTGTGTGTTTTCTTAGGCATTTTATTTTTCTTGTATGTTTAATTGGCATATGATAGTTCTGCACACTTATTGGCATATGTGTGCATTAGTCCACATAGGTTTGTAATAATCAGATCTGCATAGCTCTTACTTTATGAATCACTTCTTCATAGTAAAAGCCCTTTCTTTTACCCAAGTTTTAAATATCTGCTATAATAGTGTTAATAATTGTTACTGTCTATGCAATACATCACAAACCATTCCTCCTACCTGCCCTGTGCCTGTTGGCCATATTTTCTCTATTCCTAACAGTGATCTCTGGTTTCTGCTGAAGCCACTCAACTACAAATAATAGATCCCTTCCTTTATATACCACATTTTCTTTATCCATTCATACATTTGTTGATACTAGGCCATTTCCACTTCTTGGTGACTGTGACTCACACTGCAGTGAATGTGGGGTGCTGGTCTATGATTCCATTTACTTTGACTGTGCATAACCAGCAGCCAGATTGCTGGTCCATCTGATAGTTACATTTCTAATTTTTGAGGAACTTCCATACTGCTTTCCATAATGGCTATACTAATTTACATTACCAAGAATCGCGTGTAGAATTCCCCTTTCTCTGCTCACATGCCAGTACTTAGTACTTTTTGCCATTTTGAGAGCAACCATGCTAGCAGAGTAAGGTAATAGCTCACTGTGATGGAGACTGCATTTCTCTAATGATTGATACTATTGAGCACTTTTGTCATGTTTCTATTAACCATATGAATGCCTGATAAATCTATACCATCTTAAAAGTATTATTATTATTAATTATTAGTATACCTATGTGTGCAGGCACATGGACCACAGTTGTGCTTCAGAGGTCATAGGCAGCTTTGTGGATTTGGTTCTCTCTCTCTCTCCACCTTTACATGGATTCTTGGGATCAAACTCAGGTCACCAGGCTGTGTGGCAAATGCCTTCATCCATCCACTGAGCTGTCTCACCAGCCCCCATAACCACTTTTAGTCTGATCTTCTCTTGCTATTGAGTAGCTCGAGTATTATATAGAGTCTAGGTACTAACTCTTTGCTGAATGCATAGTTTGGAAATATTTTTGTCTCATTCTATAGGTTGTCTCTTTGGTGTGTTGACTGTCTTCCTTGTACAGAAGATTTTAAGTTGGTGTGGTATTAAAGAGGTTAGTTACACATGTACTTGTGAGAGTGCACATGTGTATACACACGCACACACACACACACACACACACACAGAGAGAGAGAGAGAGAGAGAGAGAGAGAGAGATTTCTTGAGAAAAAAGACAGACACAATGTTTTCATAAGCCAAAGAGAATTGAAGATTTCCAGGAAGCCAGAGGCCCAGAAAGAGGCCTGGAGCAGACTCCTCCACTTTACTCAGGAGGAACTGCTTTCAGAAATCCAGCCTCCAGACCGTGGAGCAGCAACTTCTGTCGCCGAAGCCACTCACTTTGTGATACTTTGATACAGTAGCCCTCACAAGCTCTAGAGATGGTCACATCAAGAAAGAGCTCTTTCCAAACAGAGGTGCCCTGCCATCTCATAGAGAAGGCAAGGGCTCTTGAGACCCCCAGGATACTTATCTCCAACTCAGCTGCTCAGCAAGTTTGGTGGTCTGAATGGAAATGACACTCAGAGGCTCATAGAGAGTGTGACTATTAAGAGGTGTGGCCTTGGTGGAGAAGTTGTGTCCTTGTTGGAGGAAATGTGTCACTGTGGGTGAGCTTTGAGGTTTCAGAAGCTCAAGTCAGGCCCAGTATGGCATTGTCTCTTCTTGATGCCTGTGAATTCAGATGTAGAACTCTCAACTACTCCAGCAGCGTGTCTGCCTGCATGCCACCATGCTCCCCATCATGATGATAACAAACTAAACCTCTGAACTATAACCCAGCCCCAATTAAATGTTTTCCTCTATATGACTTGCCTTGGTCATGGTGTCTCTTCACAGCAATAAAAACCCTAACAAAGACAGCAAGGCTGGACACCACATAGTACCTCAAAGTAGCAATGTGCCATTCCAACTATGTCCTTCTCTAAGTCTCAGAATTCCTAGGATCATCACTTATTGACCAAAATTTTAATACCTTTATATATTTCTTTCTACATTATTCATGGTATAGTTTTCCAACTTAGCTGCAAATGTTTTGAGGGCCTAGATCATGCTAGAAACCTAACTCAGGAGAAAAAGTGATCTTCCTGATCAAAATTCTCTCTGTGACCCTTGATGTCTTTCCTTTCTAGGCCTGGTTTCCTTGACTATGTGAAATCCTTATAATCCCTAAAGTGCCTCAGTTACAATAGTCAATGATTCTCACTCCATGCATGATTGCTACTTAACCAGCCTGGCTGCTTAAGATATAAATGCAAAAGAGAAACTTTGTATGGTGGCTCACACTTATAACCCTGGCCCTACAAGTTCAAAGACAACTTGGGTTTGTAGTGAGTCTCAGACAGGCCTGGCTATGTCTATCTTCAAAACAGAAGCAAGGGCGACCTGATTCATTTAAGTGTGCTTAAGTGTGCTAAGCAACTATTCATCTAGGAAGGTGGACCACCAAAGGTGGGGGTACAGTGGTCCTCTAAGCATCCCCAGGCCCTTCCTAGACTCCAAGTTCTTTCTGTCTTGCCCCCTCCTTCCTAGAACTCTGCTTTCTCAGTGCCCACCAAAGAGTTCTCTTGTGATGAAAATACCCCTGATCACTGCATTGGTTGTGCTGGGTACCCTAACCCCCTTTCTCTTCATTGGGGATTAGAGGAACTTGGTCTTTCCTATTGGTCACAGTACTTTGGATAGACCAAGGTTTGTATATTTTCTTGGAGGAATGCAGCAAATGTCAGCCACCATTCAGAAACTTAGACATGCAGCCAAGGGAGTAGTTCCATTGGTAAAGCACTTGGCTTGTGAGTGTGGCAAGCTGAGTTCAGATCTCCAACAACCACAGAAATGTTGGCTTGCCTTAGCAGCTGGCACTTGGAAGATGGAAACAGGGGGTCCCTAGGGCCAGAGGGCTAGGTAGAGTGGCCAAATCAGGGAGTTCTGGGTTTAAGTCAGAGGCCTCGCCTCAATAAATAACGTGGAAAAAGACTGAATGCATAGTTTGGAAATATTTTTGTCTCATTCTATAGGTTGTCTCTTTGGTGTGTTGACTGTCTTCCTTGTACAGAAGATTTTAAGTTGGTATGGTATTAAAGAGGTTAATTACACATGTACTCATGAGAGTGCACATGTGTATACACACGCATACACACACACACACAGAGAGAGAGAGAGAGAGAGAGAGAGAGAGAGAGAGAGAAAGAGAGAGAGAGAGAGAGAGAGAGAGAGAGAGAGATTTCTTGAGAAAAAAGACAGACACAATGTTTTCATAAGCCAAAGAGAATTGAGGCCTGGAGCAGACTCCTCCACTTTACTCAGGAGGAACTGCTTTCAGAAATCCAGCCTCCAGACCATGGAGCAGCAACTTCTGTCGCCGAAGCCACTCACTTTGTGATACTTTGATACAGTAGCCCTCACAAGCTCTAGAGATGGTCACATCAAGAAAGAGCTCTTTCCAAACAGAGGTGCCCTGCCATCTCATAGAGAAGGCTGGGGCTCTTGAGACCCCCAGGATACTTATCTCCAACTCAGCTGCTCAGCAAGTTTGGTGGTCTGAATTATCTTTAAAGGTATTATTTCTTTATTTTTTTACCCCTGGAGCAGCAGTGACAAACAGGTGTGAGCTAGCTGATGTGTATGCTGGGAACTGAACTCAGATCTTCTGACAGAGCAGCAAGCCTTCTCTGCCAAGCCGTCTCTCCAGCCCCTCGGGTTATATTGTTCCTTACAGTCGGTAACACAAAATGATCAAGTTGTTATTAATAAGTGTATTTTTCCTTGCCACATTCGAGGGAGCACTGCAAACTGTTTCATTACTTAACAATCTCACACCCGACTTTAGCCAAAAGGGGGAGCAGTGTTACAACTTAAGTTTTCAGACATCTCATTTCATAGTTTGACTGTCGATATTTTCTCCTTTGCTACTTCAGAAATTAGTAAATGGCCCTTTTGATATATTTTAAAGTATAATAAGAACTTTATAAATAGCTTAAAATGCAAAGATAGACTTATATCAAACATGAAATATAAAATATCTATGAAGTCTTGCTGCCAACTTAAACTGTGCTCTGGATTCAGGAGATAGGAACCCACACAGACTAGACCATGTAAAGAGAAACGGTTGTGAGAAATAGCCAGGCGCATTGAAATGCAAGTCCAGGAAGCTCTAAATAATAGCAAGCTCCACAGAACTCGGTATTGGAAGATCATCTTGCTTTGAGAGCCTTGCTTTGGGGCTCTGCCGTTGATGTGGCCTGACAAGTGCCCAGGGGGTCAGCTCTTTTCTGGTTTTCTTCCCCCACTTGTTTTCCTGAGCGTGCCTCTGGGAGAACATGAGACGATTTCTTATTAATTACTGCTGTGAGGGATACAAAGAAATGAGAACAAGCCGCCTGAGTCCTAACCATTGACTGAACTTGAAGTTCTACAAATAGCTGGGTGTGGGAACTCAGGCAAGACAGACACTCAGCTGTATGACCTCGGGCCTGCCATGTCATCGTTACTAAATCAGAACGAGCACCTGTTCTTTCCAAGGGCTGGGGTAAGGAGGAGTCTGGTGTCCATACTTGCCCAGTCACTGGATGGCAGCCGACCTGTTTCCGCCAGTCCCCTCGTGGGTCACAGGAGATGCTTGAACTAGAGGGTTCTCTCTACTATGTGTCTTCCAACTCCTGGACAGCTCTGCTTGTGTCTTCTGAGTCATGTCCATAGACCTACTGCTGTGACTTGGATGTCCAGTCAAGCCCCCAGCCCCACCAAAAGCTATGGTTTTAAAGGCTTATCCTCAGCTGGTGGCACTCTTTTAGAAGGTTCTGGAAACTTTAGAAGTTGAGGCCCAGCTGGAGGAAATAGGTCACTCCAGAGCATGCCCTTGGAACTTCTCTCTCTCTCTTCACTTCCTGTCTGCCATGATACCCTGTCTCACCGCAGGCACAGAGTTAGCAGAAGCAAGGACTATGGACAGAAACATCTGAGCTCTGAACTTAAAGATGTCAACACTTCCTTGCTGGGTTGAGCATTCTGTCACGGCGGAAAGAAGTCTGGGCTGCCCAGTTGTCTGCTCCACTCTCGCCAGGGTCATCTGGAAGTAGGAACCTCAACTGAGAAAAGGCTACCCTCAGACTGGCTTGTGGACACGTTTCTGGGGACATTTTCCTGATTTGTGTTGCTGTGGGAGTGTCCTGGGCAGATGGGCTAGGGTGGCATCGGACAGAAAACTGAGCAAGCCATGGAGAACAAGCCAGTAAGTGGTGTTTCTCCATGCTTTCTGCCTCTTGTCTTGCCTCTAGGTTCCTGCCTTGAGTTCCAGACCTGGCTTCCTTCATGGTAGACTGTGATCAGGATGTGTAAGCTCAATAAATCCTTTCCTCCCCAAATTGCTTTTGTTCAATGTTTTATTACAGCAATGAAAAGCAAACGAGAACAAAAGCTAATACACCTACCTCAATACATACCTCAACTTGAGGTCTTAACAAACCTTTGCCCCTAAACCCTTCCATGATGTGAAGAATATCAATTATAGCCTGATTTTTGAGAACTTTTTTTTAATGTGAAAATGGATACACCCCATGCTTTTGTAATAAAATTCTCTCTCCCCTTGGCTCCGGGATGTATTCTTAATAACTCTGTTTAGAGATGTTTTCTTTTTATTTATTATTAATCGTCAGCTGGCTGTAGCAGCTCCATCTTTGATCTCCCTTTTGTCGGAACACGGCCCTCCCTGTCTGCTCCTCAGTCTCCCTCACAAATAGTAAATGATACAAAAACAGACTCTCAGGAGCGAAAGGAACCTGGGGCCAGCCTCCCTCAGGCCTGTGAATTGTCATTCCTGAAGCTGTCTATTCCCTAAGTTCTTCTGCCAGGTTTCTATGGGAGCCGGGAGATCATTTTCTCCCTTTCCAAAGAACAGGGTGAGTTAAGGCCTTGAGCTGGCAAGTCCTTTAAAGTCATTTTCAAAGGAAACCTGAGCTACAAGGCCGTGCGGTTGGCAGAGGGTGGCGTGACTTTCTGAAGCTCTCTCTGGGGCTTTGGGTGGTCAGCTTCTCCAGCTTCCAACACGTGCTCAGAGCCTGCTGCAAAGTCACTGCCAAGAGCTGATCAGTGGGCACATGTCCCCTCTCCACTGCCACCCAGGAACAGGAAGGGGATGCCGGCTTTCTCTTCTGGGCCCATTACCAGAACCACACCACTTGCCTTCCCAGTTCTCAGATCCTGCCAATCAAACTTGGTCCTTGGGGTTTTCTGAGGTAAAATAAAAATGGATGCCAAAGCAGGCCAGTGTGAACTGACATCTGAATCACGGATTCATAAACGGTCTAGTTAACCCAGTCTCCTCTCGGATAAGCTGGGACACAGACCCATGGCAAAAATGGTGTCCCAACACACACAGGAGGGGTGACTGTGCTCCAGCACAGGGGCAGAGGCTTGCTTGGCCTCTGGCCAATCAGAAAGCGTTTAAGTCTATAAATGTCTCTTGGTCACCCAGGAGACATCAAACTCACTGAGGCTGAGAAGTGTGTGACTTAAGTCAGATGCCTTTGACCTGCCCTGGATAGCCAAGCGAAGAAAACTTGTTTACGAAGCCAGGGCCAAGATGGGCCCTCTCAATTTAGAAAAAAAAAAAAAATAACCAATTGAGGCTCAGAGCCGGGAGGGACTAGGAAATGTTTGTGTCTAAAGCGCAAGGGCTAGCACGCAGAATGCAGCCCAGAGCTAGGGGATTCAAATCCTCCACCTGACCTTCAGGCTAGGGTCTGCAGCTGATCCTGTGCTCAGGACAAAAATAGGCAGAAATAGGACAAACCCCAGTCTACGCTCAAGCAATGCCCCTCTTCAATACCTCACTGAGCAGCGACCCCTCCCTTCCTAGAACTATTCCCACTGAAACAGGAACGCGGGATGCTGGGATCTCCACGCAAAGATAGATCTTCAGAGAAATCTCACTTGACTTTTCAACGTTTTATTCTTATATTTGTACAGCTATATTTTACAACGCAATAATGCAGTTTAGACACAGCCAAACCCTGTCTCCGGAGTAATTATAACGACAAGCATGACGCAGAATGTGGGAGGAGTCAGACATTCCCAAAGAGAGTTTAGTTAGTGACAACTTCAAGTCCCTGTGTCTGCCTACACTTCAAAAAGGGATGGCGCACGCTCGCCCATCATTGAAAACTTCCGTGAAAAAAGGCACCGTGAGGACACATTACAGGTATATACAAACTGAAAACTGGAACAAAAGTATACATTTCTCCTTCTGCAGCTTTTTTTTGTTCTTTTTTGTTTTTAATACACACTTTGTAAATTGTAAACCTTCACTTGCAAAAAAATACAAAGACACTGAGGCATTTTAGACAAAATATTTTCTTACTTATACAGACGCAATACTTAAAATATTCTCTGAAGTGCTCTTTCTCAATAGATTCTCAGATCCGTGTCTGCCTGCAGATACAAAATCGAGCCTTTAACGCAGTTCTATATTTTCAATATATCTTTTTAGGTTTATATATTTATATTATATATATATATTTATATATTTACAACTCTGCCATATATTCCTTCACCTTTGGTTAAAAAAATTAAAGCCCTCTCTTTGACAACATACTGAAGTCTTGTCTTTGAAAACAATACACATTTACATACAAAAGAGATTTCTGTTCCCACAGAACGTTTACATTCCTCGCGTTGCAACCTGTCACGTCAGAACTTTTGCCTTCTCCCCTACTTTGATATAGAAAATGATTTTGCTTTTTGCTGACATGGTTTGTTTGCCTTACACATAGGAGAAGAAGCAATAGTATTTTCTTAATGTTGTATGGCAGTGTGGGAAGGGGAGCTGCTTTGGCTCCCGGTCCGCGAACCCCACCCCCACCCCCCACCCCAACTATGATCTGCACTAGTGGATGAGAGAGGCACTACATCATGGGGTGACCTTTGTAAAGTGTTACAGCATCCTTTGGGGAGGTTCTGAGAAAGGGCTAGGGAGAGAAAAGAGTCAACACTCCATGCTTCAGCAGGCTTTGGGGAGCTCCGGAGGCAGGTCAGCAGCCGACACGCGGTATTGCACCTTGGTGTTGGTGATGGCGCCATGTTTCTGGCGCAGGTGAAGTCGCAGTTGGCTTTTGTGACGAAAGTGTAGGTTGCACTTCTCACACTGGAGAGACACCAGAAGCAAAACGTTAGTTGTCAGCGACTCAGGAAGTAAGTCCTTTCTCAAAAACCTAGTGCTGGCCGTCTCTGTGAGGGCGGGGTGGAGGCAGCTCCTCCCTCTAAAAGGGCTGGCTTAGAACCCATTTGAATCCTGGCTTCCACTGGAGGTCAAGTATACATTGCTCCAATGTCCCTGCCTTCCCTTCCATATCACTCACGTTCCTCGGACTTGAGATGCCTTTCCCTGACTTAACTGCATGATTACAAATCTTATCCAAGACACAATTCCGATGCAAACTCCCCTAATGAGTAACACATTCCCGAGTCTAAGATAAACTAATCCATCTCTTTTCTAGATCTTGGATTTACAGCCGTGCCCCACTACCATTTTTGTGCATTAACGTCCTCATCAGGTGGCTAATACTTTGAAGTGAATACTTCTCATCCAAACCTTGGAGTCTCCCTACGATCTAGCAGAATGCACCTTCAGAAAACTGTGACATCAGTCTGAATGCAACAGCACAGTTGGGTTAGATGGCCTAAATTCGTGGAGATTCTTGAGTCTGGGAGATGTTTTTTCAAATGGCATGGGTCCACGCCAACTGTGCCACCATTGCCCTGCATCCTGTCCGTGTCATCTACCAAGCCCTTAGCTTTCCCTTCGGTAAGGGATTGGGCCAATCAATGCCAAATGTCACTCTCAGTTCTTGTTGTCTCTGTGACTAAAATCAGAGCAGATCATGCCATGGCCATGAGCTTAAGTAACTGGAAGCACTGAATGAATTAGTTACCTAAATACAGCCAGTTCATGAGGTAGGCACTATTTTCTGGATCAATGTACAGACGAGGAAACTAAGGCACTAACAGTGAAAATAACCAATTTGCCAAGAGACAAATAGCAAATACAGAGATGCTCATTCAAAGCCCGCTGCCACGGATGCATCAAGACAGTCTCAGAAGCTATGTGAGCAAATCAGTGTGGCTCCATTCCAATTAGATATTATTTAGGTCCTATGGAAGTTAAATTTCACAAAACTCACAATGTCCCAGTTTTAGCTTCCACAACATGGCTTCCAGTGGGCTGTAGTTTGCTGAGACTCTGCTCTGGGACATGGTCATTCCAACAGCCTGTCCTTGACATGGCACTAAGCATGTGGGCACCTGCTCTTTCTTTTGAATTCCGTTTATTTTTTATGTACATGTGTGCGTGATTATCTATATCTGCACCATATGCGTGCAGGGACCCGGGGAGGCCAGAAGAGGGGGATGAATCCCCTGAACTGGAATTATAGGCTGCTGTGAACCACCCAACTCAAGTGCTGGGAACTGAACAGCGGCAGGTGCTCTTAACTGCCGAACCACCCTCCTGTCCCAGCCGGCTCTGCCTTGAAATGATGGTTTTCTAGGTTTATTTTTGGTTCTGGTTTTGGTGTTTTTCCTTTGCCATAATTCTCTGGTTGCTCTCCTACTAGGCTCTGCTTTAACATCTTAGATGCTCTTCAATACATATCTAGTCTAGAGCTATGATGGAGACACTCGGAAAATATTTGTGGAATGAGTAGCCCAATTATGTCGCCTCTCCTAAGGCCCAGGTCACCTAGACCAATTCCTCCGTTTCCAAGATGAACACACTGAGACCTGGGATTTCTTTGACAATCAAGCTAAGATCCTAGATCTCCCGAACAGTACTAGGTCCACTGTATGCCAGAGGTTGGAGCAGAAAGCTCTGCTGCCCTCCTGCTCCATATCCCTCCCTCTCGGGCCAGCCAGCAGCCATAGCCTGGGTTTACCTACATGGTAAGGTTTCTCTCCTGTGTGGATGCGCAGGTGGCTCTTTAGAGTCTGAAGGTGCCTGAAGCGGGTGCCACAGATTTCACAGGGATACGGCTTCTCTCCAGTGTGGATGAGCACATGGGCACGAAGGTGGGCCACCTGGAGGAGGGGCACAGCGTGAGAGGTGTCACCAACGTGCTCCGCCAGCCTACGCCCAGGTCCTCACCCCCACGGCGCCCCTTCTCCATGCTGCCCTGCTCACCTGCACAAATCTGGCCCCACAGGTTTCACATTTGTAGGGCTTTTCTCCAGAGTGAATTCGAGTGTGGGTCTTCAGGTTGGCTGGCCGATTGAACTGCGCTCCACAGATGTTACAGCGGTAGGGCTTCTCACCTGTCGCCAAGACACATGGAAAAGGGGGATCATATTTAATGGAGGTCTACACTGCCCCTTAATTTCGAGGCAACTGGCCAAGACCACTTAGGCCTTTCGTTCTATAGGGAGGTCAGAGGGAGAATCTAGAGCAGTGGTTCTCAACCTTCCTAATGAATGCTGTGACCCTTTAGTACAGTTTCTCATGCTGTGGAGACTCCCAACCATGAAATTATTTTTGTTACTACTTCATAACTGTAATTTTGCTACTATTAGGAATTGTAATGTAAATGTCTGTGTTTTCTGAAAGTCTTAGGTAACCCCTGTGACAGGGTCATTCAACCGCCAAAGGGATCACAACTTGCAGGTTGAGAACCACTGATCTAGGGACCTGTCATCTTTCCCATACACCAACACACTCAGCAGGGGACAAGGCCAAGAAACAAGTAGTGGCATGGTGGGATGTGAACAGTGCTACACATAGGACACACGGGGGAGGCTTCGAGAAGCCTGACCTGCAGAACGAGTGTTGTCTTTAGGGCATCAGCCTATAAGGGCTTGGGCAAGACACTGTCCTTCTCTGGGCCTCAGTTTCCCTCTCTGAATGGGAAGGGCTGATTTAGACGACCTGGGAAGATGCTTCGGGTTCTTCCCTTGGACAGACTGATGCAATCATCCACTTGCTCGCCAGGGAGATACAATCAGGCTGCTCTAGTTTCTCTCTCAGAACATACTTTTCCGCTTGTGGCAGGCAACTACAGCTGTGTTCCATTTGCAAGCCAGGCAGGGTGTGGGGCTGAGCAGAAGCTGGGCAGAGGAAACCAATCTAGGGTTGAGCCTTCCACCATGGAAAGTTTCAGGGATAATGGGGCCACTGGAAGGTCTGAGAGCTAGTTAATGCCCACAACAATGAGGCTGTGAGATTTGCCCTGGGAAAAAGGACGGTAAGTTGGTTGATAAGTCCTTGAGGGACTTCAAGCGGCTTTTATTTTTAGCTGGCTCTACCCAAACCCAATCCACTTTGCCTCTACCAGCATCAGTCTCCTCACTCAACCCCAGCAGAGGCAGGGAAGCAGGATACAATCTCAGAGGAAACACAATGGGTAAGGGGAGTGGCAGGGACAAGACAGGGCTAAGCCCCTAGTTTAGTGGCTCTCAACCTTCCTAACACTGCCACCCTTTCATACAGTTCCTCATGTTGAGGTGACCCCCCAACCATAAAATTATTGTCACTGCGACTTCATAACTGTAATTTTGCTGCCATTATGAACCATAATGTATACATCTGACACGCAGGATATCTAATATGCGACCCTGTGAAAGGGCCATTCAACTCCCAAAGGGGTTGCGACCCATATGTTGAGAACCACCACCCTAGGCGAAGCCAGGGTGGGGCCTGCCTTCTGCTTCACTCCAACAAAGTCTCCAGGTTTATCCTCTTGTCTGTAGCCCTAACTGGAGCACTCACTGTGGGACAAGGCCATACCCGTGTGGACAGTCTTGTGGCTGGCAAGATTGCCTTTGTAGCGGAAGGAAGCCTGGCAGCGGTCACACTTGTACGGTTTGTCACTGTGCATCTGCAGCGTGTGCCTCTTGAGTGAGGCCTCCTCAGAGAAGCGGCAGTCACATTCATTGCAGAAGAAGGCCCCGTTCTCTGCAGAGCATGGAGGGAAACCACATCAGCATGGTAGACAGGTAGACAGCAGGGTAGAGCTCAGAAGCCTCCGTTCTCTAGAACCAGGCCAGGCCAGTGCTACACTAGACCCCAGGCGCCCTAACCAATACTTATGGGAACCCATAGGACCAGTGGGTTTGTTTGTTTTTATCATCTTTCTCAGCATTTAGAGTCCCAGTCATGGAAGACAGAGATGGGAGACAGATCGAATCTCAAGGTCTAGGGCTCTCACATGGCCTCACCAATTTGAGGACACCTTAGTTTTTTTTCCTCCTGGAATGCTGAGAAGGCTTTCTTATCAGTTCAAAGTTCAACTTCTATTCATACACAGCAGCCCTGGGGCAAGACTCTCTAAGCCTCTCTGAGTCTCCCAAGTCAGGCTAATATCCCTGTCCTGCCTACTCACAGGAGCACATTATACAATGAAAAAAGAATGACAAAATTATGGGGACATGAGACCCAGATCTAACCCAATTAGTCTTTAAGTCCCTTCAGGAGGGATTAATGATGAAGACTCCATGGTCATCTTTGCATCAAAGACAGGACCCTAAAGTGGGGGCAGAAATGGAAACAGAGGCCCAGAGGCAGGAACTGGTTTGCAGAACAGTCATCTGAGGTCAGGCAGGCACGGTCCCTGTTCTCCCTCTGATTTGTGGCCTGGTGCCACATTGCTTGCCGTCAGCAGCTTCTCTATTTTGTCACAACAGTTTGAGAGTGGTATATCCCTGCAATTTAACCCTGATTATATATTTCCTTGGTCACAAAAGATAGTTTCTCGAACTATCTTCTAGAGTGAGACTTTTTACCAGGTTAAAAACTGAGGGCGCCAACACTGACTATACGGAAATGTGAATTTAATAATTCAGTTCAATTAACTTAATTCAGCAAACATTTTCTAAGTACCTCCTCCATGCTAGGAACCAACTAAGACCTGTAAAAGACACATGAATGACTAAGGCCAGAAGTTTCTCCAAAGAGAATCTACAGCCTTCCAAGAAACACTACCATGCATCCAGGTCAGTACAGTGGTTTTGGCACAAACAGGCTGAGGAAGCTCTGGGGGGTCCCAGCAGCCCTGCAAGCCACTGTTGCTGGGGTGAAGCTGAAGATTGCTCAGCCACTCAGTTACCCAAGTTCAACACCTACCCCTGATCAGCCCAACGGACTTGTAATCCTGGTCATGTCCCAGAGACAGCAGCACCAATAAAATGGAAACACGAATCCCACGGAGCAGAAGGGCCTCCCTTTTCCCAGGCACTGAGAGGGAAGGAGGAGAAAGGGACTCACCACAGCTAGAATCTGAGTACTCTGAGTGGGTCTCTCCTATCTCCTCAGGGAACGTGGGGCCAGCAGTGTGGAGGCACATCTCTGTATGCTGTGGGGACTGGGAGCCACAGGACGTGCACTTTGGGGGGTGCATGTAAAGTGGCGAGTGGCTCTCACTGCTGCTTCGGGGGGAGCCTGTCAGGGACCTGTGGACAGAAAAAAAAAGGGGGGGTGTCAGCAGCCAGCCGTGAAGAGTAGTCCACATGGTCTCCATGCTAAGCTCTCTCTGTATGCTCAGGCAAGCCCAGAGATCACAGTTGCCTTCTGCAGTTCTAAGGGTCAGAGCCTCTCCTCAAGCTCTCGTCTGCTGACTGGTGTCAACAAATGCCTGACTTCCACTTCTAGGCTCAGTTGCTTCTCCTAAGGCCTGCAGCCCACAGCCTCTCTCAGTCTAAAAGGAGGGTTCCCTGATCCATCACGACCACAGGAAGTGCCTCTGGGATTTGTGGAATGCTTTTCTCCCACACAAGGCAATGCTCTCTCTTGCTATGGAAAACAAAAGAAAATGAAACAAAAATACAACTTCCGTGAAATAGGCTTCACGATTCAAGCTAACTCACGCTCGGACTAGTCCCCCTCAGCATTTCAGACAGAAAACTTCACAGCCCTGCACTCTGCATCCATCAGAGGCTGGGCACCTCAGAACTGTGCACAGGTAACCCCTGTCCTTAGACCCACAGCCTCTGAAATCACCTGTTAACGATGTTATTGAGTCGGCTGGCTTGGGGGATAGTAGAGTCCTCCCCACTCACACTGAGCTTGGTTGGGGACTGGAGACCAAGGTTCTCAGGCTCCAAAGGTGGCTGGCAGACAGGTGGGGCAGGGTAGACTCGAGGAGAGAGGCGGCCCAGCTCTGCCTGCTCAGTGCCCTCTGATTTTGCGTTCTGGTTGAGGCTGTTGAGCACAATGAATTTATACTTCTTCCAGTTGCAAGCTTTCGGGTCAGTGGGGCTCTTGGCTGGCGGGGAGCCAGAGGCCTGAAGGATGCAGGCGTTCTTGCTACTGCAGGACTCTGTGGGTGAGTTGGGCTGGCAGTCAGATTTCTGGGGACTCTGGGGACTAACCAGACCCTTCCGGTTCAAGGGTGCATTAGGGGGCTCGAAATGCAGGGCGATTTCATCCTCCGAAGAGGGTCTCTCTTCTTCTTTGCTGGCCTTGTCACAGGGGAAGTATGGGGCATTCCGGGCAGAGGGGGCAGCAGGCTTGGGGCCTTCAGTCACACTGTAGTGCATGTCACTCCGTGCCTCCTCTGGGACTGCCTCCTTGGGTGAGTAGATGTTGTTGTGGCACAAGCTGGGAGACACCTCCATGGCCGGTCTGCTATATTCACCGGGGACTGGCCTGGCACTGTCACAGGAGAGGGTCCGTTCCTTGGGGAAGTGGTTGGCCACAGGCATGCGGGCATGGGCATCTCGTAGCTCTTCATCAGAGAAAAGGAAGCTGCTGAGTGGGAGATGGCTGTACATAGGATACGAGGCTGGCGGGGTTGACAGGCCACTGTAGAGGCTAGGGGCAAAGGCTCTGCTCTCACACGCAGGAGTATTTCTTAGTGACAGGTTGTTCTCCACAACCTCACGCCCTCTGTAGGCCATGATGTCATGGGGCATCAGCATCCGGCTGTTCAGGAACTCTTCTCGGGGAGGCTTAAGTGCCGGGGCCATTTCTGCTTCACTGTGGGGGTTAAAAAAAAAAGAGACCCCAGGTTAGAACTGTTAACCAGGTGACCTTCCAGAGACACTGCTACATAACCTCTTCCGGGTCTGAGTCAGCTAGACATTGAAGATATTGACTCTGGAGTGGGTAACACAATTATAAGGCATTAATACTCAGAGGTCTGGCAATAGGGCCATGGTTGGGGAAACTGAAGAAGGTGAGTCACTCACATATTCTATGTCACCTGACCTTGCAAATGTGAGGCACACATGTATGCATGTCTTGGGAACTATAATTCTTCTGGTGGCGTAGAATTTGATGGGCTACATAAAGCGTTTAAGGCCCTTATCTCATTTCAAGCAATGGGAGAAATCGTTTGAGTAAAATCCTGCAGGGAAAGTCATGTTATACACACAGAAGCAAGGAGGGAGGAATGTATGCAATGTTAGTACAACACACTCAGAGAGTATCAACTGAAAGACCTGGCCCATATGTTCAACAGATGCACTGGCAAAGTCCACGGAGGAGGAGAGCAGGCAGTGACCAGTGCAAAAGCCCAGGTTCCGGGGCAGCCTGGCCTGGTTTGCAAGCGCAGCTCCGACCTGGAGCAAGTTGCTTAACTATTCGGAGCACAAGGCCTGGCCTGTATAAAGTACTCCCAAATGAAGGCAATGATGAACTCGCCGCCATTATCACCCACTGGAGACAAAAACATTGGCTGCAAATACTTAAAGGGACTTATGTGGGTGAAAAAAGTAGGCCAGCTCAACCCGCTCTCCAGCTAACAGAGCCAGAATCAGAAAGTGAGGGCTCCAAGAGCCAGATTTTAAGAGGCTGTAAGGAGGGACTTTCCAGCTACCCAAGGTGGATGGTATGGCGCTGAGAACATGAGTTCTTAGTCCCTGGAAGTGGTCAGATGCAGACTGGAAATGCCTTCTGTTAAGAAAGAAGGCCACTTCCCCAAAGCTGCCCAGGCAAGCAGTTCTGAAGCAGTTGAGCCCCAAGTAGCTGCTGTATTTAGCAAAGCTCTCTACTTCCTGAGCTCGCAGGATCCTCGACCCCCCGCGGATGCTCGATTCAATTCTTTACAAGTCCTCCCAATGGGAGCGTGGCTATAGAGGAAGAGTAAGGTAGCCACACAAACTCCAGCAGCGGCCTGAGCTCTGGTAGGGCACTAAGGCGCATATGTAAATAGTTACGGTAGAAATCTAAAGGAGAGCTCACCTATGCAAATAATTGTTAAGAGAAGGTTGGAAGGAAAAGCAAAAAATGCTGCCTGCCAAACACAGAGGAGCAGAGGGAGTCGGCTAAACCTCCACGGAAAAGGCATCCAGTTCTGGCCTTGCAGGGTGAGTGGAAGGAGAGAGACTAAAAGAAAATGGGGCAGGATGTGGGGGTTGGAGGGTACCCAAGACATATACATCTGGGCTGTTGCAAGGAATGACATCTGCCTAGAGTACACGAATAAAGGAAAGAAATGCGCAATTTTTGTAGCGAGGTGGGTGTAATGTGTCCTTGAAGCTGTCATGGCAGGCATGGTTTCTGATCTGGAAGTATTCTTTCTGCATCCCCAGCTTCTACTTAGAGAGCAGCTCACCTGGCCTTGATGAACTTCCTGCATGTGTCCACAACGTGTTCCATCTGCAGGTACATGGCTGTAGCCATCACAGCCATGATGTTTCCTTCCCGCAGGTTGAGCCTAGATGTATACATGAAGTCCAAGAGGATGCAGAACCCCTCAGGGTTGATCTCAGGATCCAGATTGATTACGCTAAGGTTGCACTTCAACTGGTCAGTGAAGATGCTGTAGAAGAGGCCGCTGTAAGACAAACAGAGGTGCAACTGTAGGGGTCACAAAGCATCTGTATCTTGTCGTCTCAAAGCCCAGATCCCTAAGCTCCATGGCACTAACTAATACCTTCTACTTGTGGAAAGCCTAGCAGATACCAGGAATTCGTGGATGGGACTGTGCTTTGGTTTCCCGACCACCCAGACCCTAACAGTCACACAGAAGCTATATTAATTACAACACTGTTTGACCAATGGCTCGGGTGTATTTTTAGATAGCTCTTACATCTTTAATTAACACATTTATCATATCTGTGTATCTCCACGAGGCTGCGGCCTACCAGTAATGTTCTGGCATCTTTCTCCTTCGGCAGTTACATGGCATCTCCTTGATTCCACCTACTCTCTCTATATATCTCTGTTTGGATTTCCCGCCTGGCTTCACTTTGCTAAGCCATTGGCCAAAATAGCTTTACTCATGAACCAATAAGAGCAACACATATACAGAAGGCCATCCCACATCAGGAATTCTTTAAGCATTTTGCATGTTTACATTAACCTCTGTCCTTTATAATCCTGTGAGAAATGTACCACCAAGTTCCATCTTTACAAATGGGGAAACTAAATCAGCAGAGTTATGGGAAACAGCCTCCAAGTCACGGCACTGCTTTCCTGTTGCCTGACTTCGTGCTCATCTGCAGACACTATTCTGACTTTAAGTTTCGTATAAGTCCTTTCCTTTCTTTGCCACAACACCCTTCTTTTAAAAAGTCGGTGGCATGAGGAGCAAATTAGGGCTGGGTGACAAATAATAATATATCCATATGTTCCACCACCTTTCTCAAAGACCAAGGATTATCAGAACGTCAATTATTCCTAGAAGATTTGAGTCAAATCTGAAGCCATGCCTTCAGGTCATGTTGTCCATTCAGCTAAAACTAGAATTCTAGACTAGATTGTCATCTCATCTACTCTTTCTGGGTGGGTTGCCAGAAATGAGCCAGACCTTCCTTCCCCAATAAGCAATTCTTCAACCTTGTCTAATATCCTTAACTTCTCTGTACTTTGGTTTCCTTATCTGCCAAGTAAGGGGAGAATTGTGTGTGCTTAATAGGATTGTGACAAAAATGAAAATTGTTAGCAGTATACACTGATGCTTGGCACATAGTAAACACTAGCTATTATTTTATATCTATATAAATTTCTGTTCTTTGTATTTTAAATTTTTATTTTGTGTGTGTGTGTGTGTGTGTGTGTGTGTGTGTGTGTGGTGTGTGTGTGTGTGTCTGTGGTGTGTGTGTGTGGTGTGTGTGTGTGGTGTGTGTGTGGTGTGTGTGTGTGTATGTGTGTGAATATGCTATGAATTGGGAGTGGAGGCCAGAGGACAGTGTGTGAGAGCTACTCCTAGCCTTCCACCATGTTGGTCCTAAGGTTGAACTCAGGTCATCAGGCTTGGTGGCAGGTGCCTTCACCCACTGAGCCATCTCATCCGACAGCCCGTCACATTTTTTTTAGTGCTATTATTAGACATTAGCTACTTTCTCTCATTGCAATACAGAGCTAGCTGTACATCACTACATAGACCTGCTCCTTGCTTTCATTATCTACAAAATGGAGACATGGTGCCATCCACAAGAGACAGCTTGTAGGGACAGCTTAGGAGCGACTTAATATGCTATCACTCAGGAAACTTGAAATTCAGGAAAATATGAGGAATTATCAGACTTACTCACTCTCTGCTTAAACCATGGAAATAATCTGGGCATGGTGGTTCATACCTACAATCCCAGCACTTGAGGTAAGAGAATCAGAATTTCAAGGCTGGCCTTAGCTAAGTAATGTGGTTAAAGCTGTTTCAAAAAATATTTTGTTAATAAAGTACAGTTATGGCATAAAAGGACAAAAGCCGTCGAGCTTAGTAAAAGTATTTAGAAACTGCTCTTTGCTTTTCATCCATACACTGGTTAACTGAATTTCTTTTAGTTAACCACCATGTGTCTCCCTGCTGGCTTCAGACGCATCGTGTCTTTGAGAGTACATTTCTTCACCCACTATGCCTTCAAAACAGAAAATGTTCTCTAAAGGTGTGTTCCTTCAATTGTTTCCTGAAAGTCCAGAACACCAGGCCAGGTGCTGAGATCTGGGGACTAAGGGAATATCATCACAGATGCAAGGAACGGCCTACATATTCATCTTGCTGGCGGCTGCCAATCCTACCTCCCCGTTTTATACAGTCACTCCTCACTCCAACACCACTCACCTGCAGGCCATGAGCACTGTCTTATGGGCTCTGAACTGTTCACGGCTCACAACAATGACAACATCCGTCAAGATGTCCCGACTCCGGAGGCGATTAAGGTTAAGAAGAACATCACTCGCATGGCGGGTGAACTGGATGCAGCTGTCAGCCGGTGAGGCCATTTTGTCTTCGCCTGAACAAAAATTAAATTCCTATTAATCCTCTAGAACCTACGCCCTGCTTACCAAAAAAAAAAAAAAAAAAAAAAAAAGAAGAAGATGATTTAGCAAGCTAAGGTGTAGAACGCAACTCAGGTATCTAGTGGACAATTCATAGTCCATCTCTGGTCATTTCTATTCATAGCTGTCGAACAGGGAGAATAAAAGCTAAGGTAGAAAGCTCTTTAGGGGAAAGGGGAAGGGAAGGACTGTTTGTTAAGTGTTTTTCCCACATACTAAAGACACTGCCAAGCATTGAGAGGCAGTGAGTATGTTGCAATGAAGAAAACCACTCTTGGAGAGTTCCCCAGTTCGCTTTGCCTTTCGCCAGCTCTATGACGTGGAGTGTGCTGTTACTGTTTCTGGGCTTTGGTTTTCCAAAATAGGAAGAGCAATACCTATGTGGTATTTAAAATTAGAAATATGTGCCTAGACCATAATAGGTTCTTTAAAAAAAAAGGTGCAGCTATTTTTATCCATATGTCATTTCATTATCCATCCCATGCTCTGGGATTGTGAGTTGTTTTGTTCAATAATTTGAATACTTAGCACCAGCAAACACTGGCCGAGTAGGCGACCAGGTTAGCCTGAACTGTGAACGAATAATACCATGCAGGCAACGGTATTTAGTCAGTTAGTATCGGGACAGAGGGGTGAGCACTGAGATCTATACAGAGAGAAGTCATTCTCCTTTGTTCATCAAGCGAAAGGTGGCACGCTTAAAAAGAAACACACATGCATGGGTAAAATTCAAAAGAAATAATTCATCTACAAATCTTACAGCATATCATTTGATTTACTCACCCAATGCCTTGCTTCACAGTCCAAATTTTTGCTTTAAAACTGCAGAGAAGAGAGCAAACAGAGATTGACTAAATGAGTGTAAGATTGTCCACTCGGTCTTATTTTAGGACACACGTAGTTAGCTTTGCTTTGATAGCTGCAGCCTGCCAGCTGGTGCGGTTTTCCCACAAGCTAGCAAACATATTCCATCTCTGTGCTTATAGAAACAACAGGCACTCAAAGCCATTTGGTAACAATGCCTTATCCTTACTTCTGGGAATACCACTGCCTACATTAATTACATATACCTGTATACATATATTTCCTTTCCCAGGTTAAAAAAATATACATCAAAAGGCCATTTGAGTTTATGGGAAACAAAAAAAATAAGTAGCTCTTTCAATATTAATGATAATGATTCTTCAGGGACTGAGAAAACACTGAATGCTATTCAAACCCTTGCTAAAAATATTATCTTTCAAGTCTTAGAATGATTCCACAAGGCTGATACGGCCAATATCTTTATCCTTATTTCACTGGTGATGAAATTGAGACTCAGGGTTCAAATGACTTGTTCAGGACAAACAGCCAGGCAGTATCTCCTGATTCTCTGGAATACTTAAGACTGAATACCAAGTCTACAGAATAAAACCCGAGACATCATGTTTGCGCATTCCTTGAGTATCTTTGCCCTCTTTTTCAAAGTTTCCCCTCCCTCTATTTCCAGGTCTAAAACTAGACAGAGGACTGACCATAGCTTCCAAGTTTGGCCTTCTCCTGGCTGGTGAAAGATTTAACTGTGTGGTTTAGCTGAGAACTGGCCAGGGAGCCTTAAAGAGATTTAATGAAATATGTGCTCTCTCCAGACTGGTTTCTTTAAAACAAAAATCTCCTTTATGATCGGATGTGGGCTGCAAAGCAGAGTGATAATATATCGGAACTCTGTTCTCCCACTTAAACAGCACAGCCCTCCAGAACTGCTTTCCGGGTAAAGTAGCCTAAGGCCAGTGAGGTCATGTCGGGCCACGTAGATCACTGATGGCCTGGCCCTAGGTCTTCTGGCTTAGATTCCTGTCCTCTTTCCAAGTCAGCCTACGTGCTGTAAAAAACGCAGGACAGCGGCACCCTGAGGTGGGTGAATCTAGTTTTAAGCTCCTTCCCCCACAGTAACTTTGCCCCATTCCATGGGGCTGAGTCTTACCAACTGAGCACTCTAAAATGAGAGGTTTCCTTGAGTCTGTAACCACTCAGATATTTCTCTGTGGTGCCAAGTGCCAGTCAGTCAATCTCATCAGCTTCAAGGTTAATATGTGCATGTGAGTGAGTGGGTCTGGGGTAGGAAACGGGGGAAGAGAGAGGGCAGAAAAAGACTAAAAGAACCTACTTCTTCCTGAACCCACCCCAATCAAAGTGAGGAAACAGGTTTCACTTGTGCCTCACGGAACTTCAATAAACTGTCTCTTTTGAAAATAAATGCTGCAGACACGTGACGTTTATTTACTAACTTTCTCCTGCTTCCCCGTGGAAGAGATCCACAAACCCTTCTGGAATACTTGTGCTGAGCTTCAACCACTTGTGGATTTCCAGTCACAGACTTTTGGAACCACAGGAAGCCCAGATTTGCCATTTCACCATGACAAGTGGCAATGACTCACTCCAGATGAGGACAGACCGAAAGCAAACCAAAAAGGCTGTCCTGCTACGTCCACTGTCAGGCTGGCCTTGGGCTTTTTCCTTTAAGCCTGTCTCCTTCTACAAAGCGCTTGCTCAGACCAAGGCAGCCTGTGCTCTATGGAGTCACTGGGCTCTAGGATTCACTTCTCTATAAGCCAACTGTTCTCAGCAGGCCCCACCACAACTCCCAGGGTGCGGGCTAATGTTCTAGCTGAATGGCACCTCCCTCCAGGCACTGCAGACACGGAAGCTCTGTGAACCAGCATTCAACTTGTTTGGATCACAAATCACTCAGTCATTTCCCACCCATCATTGTACCTTATCTTTATAACGGTCAGGATTCACTATGAAGGAAACCGAGGCTCCCGGAACGAGCCCTTGCCCAAGATCTCAAAACCATCCTCCAACAATGAAAACAAGCCCAAGGAGAATCAGGCCAGCAAGGAGAAGGGAACCAGAACTGGATCTCCGCTCTAACTCCAGGTCCAGCTGCAGTAATCCCCAACTAAGAATTAAATGATGACTAACCCACCCCTGCATCCTTTCTCTCCCCGGGCGCTTTGCTCCTGTGCACTCAGTGAGACGGCTTCTCTAGAGGAGCTTCCATTGGGAGGGAAAAAGGGGGAGAGGAGAGAGAAAAAAAAACAGGCAAAGAAGACAGCAGAACTGGGAACAACGGGGCGGGAGGAGAGAGAGAGAGAGAGAGAGAGAGAGAGAGAGAGAGAGAGAGAGAGAGAGAGAGAGAGAGAGAGAGAGGCATACAAGCAGAGAGATCTGAGAGGTTAGGGAAGAGCTAGCAAAGGAGCCAATGCGAAAGACTTCATCCTTTCCCTTCCCTTTTGGGCGGAGGTGGCATTAGGCAGTCGCACTGCTTGCTCAGACGCACCGGTACAAACCCCAGCCCCACCACCTGGCAAGCCTGAGCAGACTCGCTCACCGCACCTGGCTGTCTGTACCTGTCTTCCTGGGACCGCCCACCCCCTGGCGATCGGTTGGCACCGCTGCCCATCCGCCACGAAGCCCGGGAAGGTGCGGCCAGGGCCGAGTGGTAGGACTGTAACGGCCCTTAATTTGGTTACATTCAAATAAATGTTTTCGTGAACGTCGGTAGCTAACATTATGTGCGACTTTTTTTTTTCCTGTTACTCTGTCAAAGCAGGGGGCCACGAGGGGAATGGCACAGCCCTCTCATTCCCGGAACGTAGTCGACCTCAGCTCTGAGGATTTCATAGAACACTCCTGCCCAGCGCGGGCTCCAACGAGAAGTAACTTTCCAGGAAGCCCAATCCGGGTTTGCTGGCTGCGCAGCATTGGCCGGGGACAGAGCACCCTTTCCCCTAAATCCGCCATCCACATGGGTTCTGGCTTCCAGGCCCGAGTCCACCTGGTCCCCATCCCTACCCCCAACAAGCTAAAAACCGCAGAGTGTGGAGCCCAAGAGTCTGGAGACAGTCCGAGGCTCGCTCCATGATTTCCAGTTTGTCCCATTCTGACAACTGGGTGGCTGGAGTTTGTTTGCTTTTGTTTTGTTGTTGTTTGTCTGGGGGGGTGATGTTATTTCTTGGGGTTTCTTTTTGTTCTCTTGTTTGCTATTTTTCCCCCTGCTTTAGAAGGGAATGGGTAGGTAAGAAGTCAAGGTCAAAGAGATAGCGTCCCCCAGGACTAAGGGTCCCCACCCTTCTAGACCTGGCCGAATGGGAAGAAAACTAAACCTGAAAGAAAACTAAACTGAAAGTCTCTTCCGCCTACGTTGGCAAGAAAGGGGAGGTTTCCGCCCAGCCTTCTTTAGAGCCAGAGCTACCAGGCTCCGGGATTTCAGAATCTTATTTTCCCAAAACCGTAGAGACTGAGTAACCGCGCCGACTGCTGTCCGAGCTCTAAGACCCCACAAGGCTGCCTCTCCTTCACAGAAATGTCCCCCGCTGTGACCACCCACTAAGTGCTCTCAGTCGCCTTTGGGGCGACTTTGGGGCGGTATCTGCACAACCTAGTCCAGTCCTAAAAGTAGCGGGCTGCTTCTCTGCGTCACAGAGACGGGGTCAGGCTCGCACCCCAAAGATGGGGTCTCTCTGCTCTTAAGATCCTGTTTTCCTCGTCCTTCGCCCTGGACTAAGGGAATTTTTAAACGGGACCGGAGTGAACGAATATCTGAGGAGTTACCGCGCTTATTACAAGTGCAATCACAACGATGTATTTACCTCGTCCTGACGCTAGAGAGAGCCCTCTATCAAGGTTTGAAACTACATCTGACTGCTCTGGCCCGCCCCTCCTTCCCATTGACCTAGTTTGGCCAGTGTCTGGATTTGGAGAACGCCTTTCCACTCCTCTCTATCCAGGATGGTTGCTGGATTATTGGTAATCTAATAACTCCAATAGCTCGCCGAAGAATCTCAAGAGGATTCACAAAGTGTAAATCACTGTCTAGGGACAAGGAGTTTGAACAAGGCGGGGTGGAGGTGCGGGGCTGACGAGTTGAAACATGCCTCTGGGTCCCAACAGTACTGCTCTTTCCTAACAGGGTACTCAGGTCTAGCCACCGCGTTCTGGAGATAATGGGTAGAATCAAAGCGTTGCTTCTGTTCTGGAGGCAGAGGAGGACAATATTGTTGCTCTTGCCTCTGGGCGGCGATGACACTAAAGATAATAAGAGATATTGGTTGTGTGATGGCTCCTCAGCTGCGTGAACTAACCAGAGGACTTTATGTCCTGACTTTCATTTCTGTTACATGTCCTGCCTCAGAGCTCTTGCAAGGTTGCAAACTTCGAGGAAATAAAATAAAACAAAGGGATGTGTTTTATCATCAAGATCTGAAGAGCTGAGGGGATGCTCCCCATGAACCTGGCCAAGACAGCAGACAATGCCAGCAAACCATGTCCTTCAGCAGAGATCTCTTCCCCATCTTGGCTGGACTGGGATCGGCCTTGGGGTACGGGGGGGGGTTGCTGTTGAGCAGTAGAGACGCATGATCTCCCCAAGCAAACAATGCCTTTTAAAATTCGATCTAGACAGAAGTCAGCCAAGGTCTTTATTCAAGTTAATGAAGATGGAAGGCACTAACTGTCCTTGGAAAGCGATGAGTCAAACTTGACCGCGCTTCAGACACGTCCCCAGATTCGTTTCCAACACGAACAGAGACGCATTTCTCCGCGCGGCGGCGGCCTGGGACAACTCCCGCAGTGATAGAGGATGAACTGGATTCCACCCGGCCTGGGCGGGGGAAGACAGCTGTGTCTCTGCGGTGAGGACGCAGGCCGCCGCTAGAGGTCGCCCGCGCGCCAATGCAAGCGAGCCATCTCAGTTAAGAGCTTTGAGAAAGAACTTTACTCAAGAGATGGGGCACAAATTCTCAAAGAATAATTTAGTCACCTCTCTCTCTCTCTCTCTCTCTCTCTCTCTCTCTCTCTCTCTCTCTCTCTCTCTCCCTCCCTCCCTCCCTCCCTCCCTCCCTGCCTCTCTCTCTCTCTCCAACCTGCTTTCTCTCCAGGCCACTAAGTAAAGGATAAACGGGAAGTAAAGAGGGAGTCCAGAGTTCAAGCTTACAGACAGCTGGCACACATCCCCAACTGGACTAAGTAGTCCCTGGCCACCCAACTCTCAGTACAAGCACGTGCTACAGCTTTGAGACACCCCACCCCATCAGTACCTCTGTAATCTTTCCATGTCTATTATCAAAAACTTCACAGTAAAGACTGGTAGGGAGCGCTCTCCAATGCGCACTGGCGACTCCAGTGACCTACGGTTAAACTGCTGTCCCCCCCTCATGAACTGAGATAAATTCTTTGGAATTCAGAAACTTACTGTTCGGCCACAAAAACAACGACGAAGTTTAATTCCTAAAGATCCTGAGGGTTTCGGGTGTCATCTTTTTCTGCTACCAACTTTGTCCGTGGAGAAGTCACAGATAGATGTCCTCAAAGACAGGACCGTTTCTTAGTTGAGATAGATATTTAAGACTGAGCGAGTGTGGATGTGGAGGGCGTGAGCATATGGTTTTCATATGTCTGGTCAAAACTTTGAAAGTCAAATGCCATCTTCCTTGGAGAATGCCCTTCCCATCAGTCCTGGCTGATCAGATCAGACCACCGCTCCGGGCAGGAACCTTGACCATAACCTACCACTAGGTGGCGGACTCAGTCCATTCAAGAATCACCCTGTTAGCCTGGACTTCCACGGTAGCCCTAGCCAGAGGCAGAAAGTCTGTTTCTTCGGGGGTGGCTGGAGGGGGGATGGGGGGGGAGATGCTTCCAAAACTGAAGTAGGAAAACATTTAGTTGAGCAGATGCAACTCTGTTCTTCCGGTGCTCACGCCTCTAACACCGCACCGTTTCGGGAACTGCTTTCGGGTATTATTTGGTTATTTGTTCCCCTCCTCCCCTCCTCAAAGCTGGCTACACTCACTTTTAAAAATGATACCTGAAAGGATTAAGAGAAATTCATGCAAAAGGAGAGAGAAAGAAAAGGAGAGGGAAGGGGGAGGGGGAGGGAGTGAGACAGAGAGAGAGAGAGAGAGAGAGAGAGAGAGAGAGAGAGAGAGAGAGAGAGAGAGAGAGAGAAGCAAAGGGGCCGGGAATAAGCTCATGAACCATCCCCGAGGAGGAAGGGGGAGCCGGAGTTAAGACCCAGGAGAAGGGAACCGAACCGAATGTGTCCTTCGAGGGAGGGGCTACTGGTCTGGAAATGGGAAGCAGGAAGGGTTGGAAGGAGCGAAAAGAAGCCGGCCAGCCGGGCCACTGTGCAGAGCCCTCGCGCGTCGCTGAGGTCCCACTTGTTGCGCAGTGTAGGAAACCAGCACGCGCCACACTGCCTTGACTCCCACATGGCTGCAGCCCAGTCTACCGCTGCTACCTGCGGTCCACAAGTCTCTCCCCACCACCCGGGCACACGCCACCACGGACCCGGGGAAACTAGAGCACTTTCGTTCCTACGGGTTTTCGCACCAAAACATTCCTCCTAATCTCAAACTCAGACCACCAGCAGACTTCGGATACCCTGAGCAGTCAAGTCCGAAGTGGAAAAATAGCTACATCAGCCCAGTGAAGACGCAGCTAAGAGCAGCTACAGCCCACCTCCACCCCGGCAAGGGTGTCCCTTCATTTACGGGAAGGACATCGTGATCGTTTGGAAAACAACGTGTTTCTATCCTATTTAAGAGATTAATTGCAAAGTATTTAATTTAAAAGTTTCATCTCTCAAAGTTTTTGAAAATCTCTCAGAGGGAGTTGGGGCCACATGCCTAATTAATTACGGTCATTTCACAATTATTTTTCAAATACTCGGCTTTTACCAATAGTTTCGCCCACCAAGGGGTGGCGCTGCCGCACCGCCTCCCCTGAAACTTATTTTTTTTTTCACAACAGAGTGGGATATCCCCAGCAGGGGACAGAGGGAAGGAAGGATTTTGACATCTAGTCATGGCATTTACTCAACCCATAACTGGAACTCCTCCTCGAGGCTCAGTAAACGACAACTTAGAAATCTAGGATGCCATTCCTGACCACCAAGCCCAGAATAAATTAGTCTTTTCAAGAAAATGCTGCTGTAAACCTTTCAAAACTGAGGTGAGGAACAAGGTAATGCGTGAAAACCCGCTTTTCCTGGCGGTCTCTCCCCTCCACTGGCTTAGTTGTCCTGAACAGCATCCAGCCTTACTGTGGGTACCAAACAGACCCTTAAAATCATCCAACGCCTGAAAGTATTAGAAAAGAAATTCTTCCAAATAGGATACTGGAAACTTCTATTTATAAACGGGGATGGGGGTGGGGGTTGTCTATCTACAGGTTTCTATTTTGGCCCCAGGGCTCAACTGCAGTCATTTTAGCAAGAGAAATTTCTATTCCCTGGTGTTTTCTCGCCATTTCCTCTTCCCCCAGGGACAAATCTCTTTCCTTTTTATTAAAATCGGTACATAAAGAAGAGTATGATTTCACCTCACTCCTTTGAGCTCATGTTTGCTACCTCCAGGAATAGCCGTGTGGACTAGGGCCAGATGAACTTCAACTTGGGCTGCAGATTTACGAGGTCCTGCTCAAGTGCCAAAGGCTCTTGGTAGCAAATAGTGAGCAAAATAGATAGCCGTCTCCGGATGGGTCATGCTGCCCCCTCCCCTATTTTAAAGTTATTTATTAAAACCACACACAACACCTCGCAAAGAAAAAGGGAAACCAGCGAACTGCAGAGGAAGCCAGCGGCGTAGCTCAGAGCCACAAACTCTATTTCTAAACAGTCCTTTCCGAAGATCCATCTCTTGCCCCCCTCCCTCTTTTCTTTTCTGCTGTTTCTTTTTGTGGATAGTAATGCATCCACTGGCATAGCAGTATCTTCCTCCTGGGAACTATACAATGTTTGGGGGTGAAGACAAAGGTAAAAATCACTTTTTAAGGGGGTGGGGTGCAACGCTTGTCTCTGCTGCTCTCAAGGACCCTGTAACAGCTCTAGACGGCCAGCACCGGGTTTGAGGTAATTTCTCACTATCCCTAGCACCAAAACTAAATCTCTCTGGGAGGGAGCACAACACAGAGGTTATTTATTTTACTCTTAAAAACAAAATGTTGGTTGGTAGTGTTGTTTTTTTCATGGGGGAGTTTTAAAACTCATTTTTGCAACACTAGTTCCATTTTCGCCAGGGCTCCAATAACACGGTATTATAAAGGCAACGCAACCCACAGTTCTCAAGACATTTAACGTTCACTGTTTCCGGCAGGGTTGGCCTCTAGCTCCCGCTGCCCCCCAGGCAGCCAATTTCCTAGGTTCTAACTTCCAACCCACTCCCGCCCTGGGCCGCCGCCGCCGCTTTTTCCCATTCCTACTCCCTCGAGGAGAGCCACAGGTTGCAAATCCAACCAACCTCGCAATCTGTTTTTGCAAAAATCACTCACAAAGAACTCCCTTTCGCACCCGCTCCTCCCGTCCGGGGTCCCCCAGCCAGAGTCACAAAGTGCCTTTCTTCCCTCTCTGGTCTTTCGCATCAGGAACGCGGACTGGGGCTCTGTTTTCATTCCGTCACCCAAAAGAAGGACCTTGGGAATCTGAAGCCTGGAATCCGCTATACCCAGGCCCATGGCTGTCTTTTTACACAGCTTGCACCAAGGGGGAAAAATGAAATTAAATTTAGGAAAGGGAGGGGAACTACCGCTGAGAGCCAACACAGTCACGCAGCACCCAAATACAAACACCGCGGCCGCCAGAAATCCCGCCACCTCCCCGGAGCTCTGGACTGGCTGGCCAAGATCCCCCGGGTCCTGCACGCTGAAAGCGCCGCAGGTGCAAAAAAGAAAAAAGAAAAAAAAAAAGCCGCGCACCCCTCTCCCGCCCACCCCCCAAAATCCCTGTCCCGCCTTCAAGCCTCCTTCCTCGGGCTAGGAAGACCGAGCGCACCCGGGTTTCCGACTGCCTCTACTCACAACCAAGAAAGAATAATTTTCAAAGTATTCAACATCCCCGCCCCCCCGTGCAAGCGAAGCCTCCCCAAAACACTCTTGTCTCTCCTTGGGAAGATCACGGCTCTCAAAGGAAACTGCAGACACGCTACTTCATCTGGTTTTATGACCAAAAAGAAAAGGGAAAATAAAACAACCAGCCGGAGGAGTTGGCTTGCATTTTCCCCCACGCCGACTCCCGGCTCGGCTGCAAGGCAAGGGACTGGTGCGGGGCCGGGGCCGGTGGACGGCCGCCAACGCGGGCACCGGGAGAACTGAGCGGGGAGGGAGGCAGCGGCGGGGAAGGCAGTTTGCAAGCGAGCAGAGAAAGCAAGCCAAGCCGCGCGAAGCCGGCGGGGCCGCCGCGGTCCGCCCTCCCAGGCCGCGCAGCCCAGCGCCCGCCGCCCCGCGCCCCAGCGTCTCCAAACACCGAAACAACACCGGGCAGGGCGGCACAGCCTCCCCGAGGCGGCCCAGGCGCTCCAAGACAGCAAAAAAAAAAAGAAGAATACGTATGCATAAAGCTAGATCCTACAGTGGGAGAGACGTGGGGCTGATCTTCGGCATTTATTTTAACACCTGACAGCTAGAATCAATAAATAGATACATTTATATCAATAGATACACATAGGAAACTTGGAGCCAAAGCATTTGGCATAAGCGGAAAAAAAAGAATTAAAAGGTAAAATCATGATCATGAGCAGCGGCGGCGGCAGCGGCACCAGCGGCAACAGCGGCGGCGGCGGCAGCGGCAGCGGCGGCGGCAGCAACAGCAATAATCACCTGGTGTCCGGCCTTTCCTAGAAACTTCTTGCATCACCACTTCTAAGAACCCCAGTTCTAAGAATCAACAGAGCTCAATTCTCGGAATTTGAGCTGCGGGCTTTACCACTGCTCCGCAGCAGGGGAGGACTCGGTGACGGCGCCGCACACCGCGGCGCCCTCCTGGCCGGCACAGGGCCTCGGAGCCACGCAGCTGGCCACCGTCCGGGGCCGATCGAGCTCCCCGCAGCACCGCCGCCCGGAACACTAAGGGTCCCGCGGCGGGCGAGCGCGGCTGGCAAGCGACCCTCCCTGCCCCCGGCCGCCGATGGAACGGCCCGCTCCGCCGCCGTCACGTGGGCTCCTCCTCCGTGACGTCGGCGTCTTCGCTGTAGCAAAGCTCGGCCTCTGGAATTCTGAGAACTAATTTGCTATTCGGTGACATAAGAGGGGGAGTGCGCTACGCTTTCCCGGGGTCTGGGGCTAATTCTTCCTCTCCTACCCATAAACTCGGCTCCTCGAGCTAAATACACAAAAGGGAGCGAGAGATCTGAGCCGTTGGAACAAGTATGTTAGAGGCACGTTTAGAGAGGCGAGTGAGAGAAAACAATAAATACCACAGCTCCTTCCAGCTAGAATATTAGGCACCACGAGAAAAATATTTGCCAAGCAGTTTTCGGTGGGTTCATTTGTTTTCTTTTTTATTTGGGACAAAGTGTGTTGGTGGGGGGGGGGTGAGGGTTTTCTTTTTCTTTTGGGGTGGTGGTTTGAAATTGCGTTTTGTTGTATTTTGATGATTTAGAGGGTTTTTTTTTTGCTTCTGATTTTTGCCTTTTGCAAGTTTGTGGCGTTATGTAAAGAGTAGGACCCGTCATCCGTTGGTTTTATTGCCTCTGTGTTCTTTTCTTTTCCTTTTAAATCGCTCAGACATTTAAAATATGCATTATTTCAACCCTAATACCATTGACAGAAGCTTAAATTTTTTGGCCACATATGTCAACCTCAACATCACCCCCCCCCGCGCGCGCACACACACACACACACACCGCCCTTGGTGCAGCTTAGCTTCCTTTTCCTCTCGGACTTTTACTGACGGGAGGCTTTCCTGCACTTGAAAGAGATGTAAAAGGATTTGCTTTGGTTTGGTTTGTTTCTTTCCAGGACAGCAAGTGGTGGGTTTACTCTTTCTGTTACTGTTGACTCTTAGGAAATTTCTGGCTGTTATTAACGTCTGTGTGGGTACGTGTTTGCTTGTCGGCTACAAAATTCTCTGCAGCCAAATACGTGTTTGTGTTCTGCTTTTTCTTAAGGTCTGGAACATTTTTTTCCTCTCCCCCCCCTCCCCCGGGTTCGTTTCAAGGTCGTTAGAGGAAAGAAAAAAAAATCTCTTGGGTGCGTGTTGAAGGGATCAGCCTGAGGGAATTCTAAAGGCCTGCCTGCCAGGGTCACAGCTACTGCTGTATTGAGAACCGGCTGAGCTAGGACTAGGCGCACTGCAGGCAGTCGGGTCCTCTCGGCCCTGGAGCAGAGCTGAAGAAGGAGGGGGCAGAAATCTTTCTTTCCCTTCTTTCTTCTTTTATTTTAAAGGCGAATACAGGGCCGAATCCTTTTACTGTGGGCCCTAGTTTGTTTGTTCATAGCTGCCAGTTTGCCTGTTTAAATGTTGGTTGGGGTTTGATTTGCCCTCCTACTCATCCCTGAATGAGGGAGACTCTTGTTTCTTTTATGTCTGTCTCTTGAAAGAAGGGTGTGAGGGGAAAATAATATTCGGATTCCTTAAGAATTAACCCCAAGTGTTTGGAGCAAAAGAGGCTTTCAAAGGTCAGGCTGTTCTGGGCTTTAGCTGTGAACGTCCTTCAAGTGGCTCGTTAAATCACGGATAGGCTCCGAAAGGCTCTGCAAAATGTCCACACATATTAATTTCTAGTGGATATCTGTGGGCCACAACCCCAAACGTGGCCTTAAAAATGCAGATATGAGCAGAGCTCTGAGCACTGCTGATTGTTTGGGGTTTCGGAGGAATCTCTGTCCCCCAAAACAGTCCTGTAAGAAGTTTCAGCTATGTTGCTGGAGTAACACCACCGCTTCAAAAGGTGATGTCACGGGTTTTAGAACTGAGAGAGTCCAAAGGACCTGACTGTTTGCCTCAGGGGCTTGAACTTACAAAATCTGTTGTCTGACCCTGAGAAATCTGAATATTTGAATACGTACTGGCAGATGAATTACTGCAGTCCTGGCGGAAAAGCCTGTGTTGGGAAGGAGATTTGAAGGCTATACATAGGCTTAATCCTACCACTGTTGTGGAAATGAACATTTTACTTCCAAGACACATGACTTTGTCAAATGGGTCCACGCTGTTGGGAAGCAGGCTAGCTGCTTTGGGTTTTGTATTTAGAGTTCCCATTCCGTCTCATTGTAGAGGATTAAATAAATCCTATTGGACCACAATGACACCCCGATGTTCTTTGTGTAGCTAGCTGTCTACCGTTCCCAAGCAATAAGTGCTTCAGGTTTCTAGCTGCAATTGTAGCTTTGCAACAGGAATTGTATGGTTTTGCTGTATTGCTATTCCTATAAATAGAATTAGCTTATTTATTTTTTTATTATTTTCTTTGTCAAAGTGACCGTGTGCCTCATCTGGACTCCTACCCCAAGCCTTAAACACAGGCGGGCGCACACACATCTTGTCCTGTCCATCTTGTGTTCTCTTTGCCACTCCACTCTTAGCCCCATGGGGGCGCTGCAGAGCAAAGGGAAATATGCTCCCTGAGGCGGTAGAGCCAACCAGAGTGGGGGCTGGGAAGGAATTTACCCTTCTCATACCTCAAGCCCTGCTTTGATTCTCTCAAGAGTTTCCGGAACAAGAGCCCACCAGGCCTACTTATAGATAATTATCCCCATCACCAGAGGCCTTACATCCTCCCTGGGACCATGTGCCAGAGTTTGTATGCCTGTGGTGGGTTTTTGTTGTTTTTGTTTTTTATCTTCTCTCTCTCTCTCTCTCCCCCTCCCTTCCTCCCTCTCTACCTCCTCCTCATCAAAGTGTTGATGTTGGAAGAAATTGACCAGCCTCTCCGGAATGTTGAGGAAAATTGTGCTCTAACCTTCAATTCCTGGGAAAGTAACTTTATCAAGTTTTATACCAATTTAATCTCTTTCTGAATATCCTTCCTCCTCTCATTATTGGTCTTTCCCCATCACTTCCAGTTATGTGGACTCCCTGAATTCTACAGTGCTATCATTGGGCTAAAAAAATAAATAATTAAAATTGGCATATATTCAGAGTCCTTTAAATTATTGTTATGAGCCCACACGAGTAATTCTATGCCCTAGGGTCCTAAGGAATATTTCTGCAAACTTAAGAATGCCATGATTTAATGATTCCTGGTTACTATTCCTCAGAACAGAGGCCCAGCCAGGCCAGCTTCCATGCTGACCCACGGACTCAGCATAGGAATGGGTCCCTGAGCACAGCTGCTGGGTAAATAAAAGCTTTAATACAAAATAAAATATCCTGGTAGTAATATTCCATGTTTTTAAAGGATGGAACATATTTCACACCCAGTTCCCATCACAAAACCTTTCCCGCAATTCAGCTATCTTTGAAGAGGAGCCTATGGCATAAACATTGTTCTGTCCACTCTCTGTGGAGGGTTAGAAGTGTGTCCCAAACTACCAGGAGATTCTGGGACCTCCATAGGTCTCTAAAGTGTCCTATCAAGGCTGTAGATTTTAGAACGAAAAGGGGCCTTACAGATAATCACTTCTCCGGGTCCTTTCTTCTCTAAGGCTGAGTGGCCTCATGAAGGGGTATTGCTAACCTAGGATCAATGAGTCTGTGTGCTTTGACAGCTGGCCGGCCCTGCGTCATTTCTGAGGCTCAGCCTGACCTAACAGTCTGGCCTTGGGGTTGTGTATCCTGTTTCTTGCAGAATGGAGGAAAGTAAGACTGCATTAGGCCTCATGTAAATTGTAGCTGGTTCTGAGAACCAACCCCAGGCCATGCTTATGGGAGCTTGTTTGGCCATTTGGGTTTGGTTATGGGCATAGCCTGGACTCTAGAATGTGACTTTTGAAGCGTCTGGGGAGATGCTTGTTAAAGTTTGCCTCTCTCTTTTTTAGTTTTTCTTTTTCTTTTTTCTTTTTTTTTTTTCCCTGAGACAGGGTTTCTCAAGCTTTGGAACCTATCCTGGAACTAACTCTTACAGAGCAGGTGGGCCTTGAACTCACTGAGATCCACCTGCCTCTGCCTCCCAAGTGCTGGGATTAAAAGCGTACGCCACCACCACCCGGCTAAAGTTTGCCTCTTCATTCTGTTTCAGACCCCTAACTCATTTAAAACTGCTGTAAACAAGCCAGGCTAAATCTGTAATCTCAGTACTTGGGAAGGTGGTGGGGAAAGGTATTAGTTATTGAAGGCTGCTTAGCCAGTTGGAAGCCAGCCTGGGCTACATGAGAACTCATCTTTGAGAAGCAAACTAAACAGCAACAAACAAAAAGAAAAACCTGGATAATATAAGCCCTGCTGTATATTACCCTTAGACACAAGAGAAGACTCGTGCATTTCTAAGAGTGCAGGGTTAGGAGAGTGCGGGAAGGTTGAGGGCAAAGGAGGAAACTGAGCAACAATGTAGAGATGTTGGGACCAGAGAGGACAGGGCCCAGGCTGATTCACAGCTGTCACCTTCTGAAGAGGATGCGGCTGCCTTTCATTTTCTCCTCCTGCTCAAAGTGGGTTCGTTTGCTCATTCATTCATTCATCATCATCATCTTCATCATCATCATCATCTTCATTGTCACCGCCATCATCTGCTCCCCTTTAGCAAACCTCTCCAGCCTGACTTAGAACTTTTCCATCACAATGCTGATTGTCCGTGTTTTCCTCTCCTCGCCAACTTAGACGGCCATGCATATCTGGATTTTAAAATGGAGAAGTGTTGGGGATGGGAACACGCAATCATTTGGTGTTTTGCATTCGATCACTGTTTTGAATAGCAAGGTTTTCACTTCCTATGAAACCTTAGCATGAGGAAAAGCGGAAACTGGACTATAAAGTGAGAGCGAAGTGGGGAGGAAGGAGCCTGGGTGTTTGTAAACTCAGAGCGGCTGGCCTGCCTACTAGGCCACTCTCCTGACTACCTGAGGCTTGGAGTGGAAAAACTTGATTTACGTGTTGTGCCTGCCTCTTTTTTTTTTTTTCTTCTTCTTCTTCTTCTTCTTCCCCACACCGCCCTCTGTACACCTGACCATGCACAGACCTATCTGAAACTGGCCTGGTGGCAGGGAAAGCTGGAGAGCGGAAGAATGTGTGGAGGGAGGGAGGGCTGGTACTTTTCCATTCACATCTCCACAGTGGCTTTTCTTGTTTATTTCAGCCTCCGCCCGCAGAAACTTTTTCAGCTGCCTGAAATCCAAGTCATTAAACTGTCCCCTGAGGTCAGGCTGCCGAGGCTGGGTGCATGTGCCCTACATGCCAGTGTCTGTGTAGCCTGTGCACACACAAAGAACACAAACCTGGCTCTGAGGTACACAGAGTGAGGGAGGAGAAAAGGCTGGGCTGGCTGCCCAAAGCTCTTGGTGTCTAATTACAATGCTGCCTGGAACTGCTCAGAAGGCAAGGGGCAAAGCCACTGTGAGGACTCAGTTTCCTCGCCCCTGTGAAGGGAGAAGAATAGCCCAGTGACTTATAGACTGCCAGCGGGCTGTGCCTTTTACGGCTCTATCCAGATGTACGTGTGCTGCTTTAGAATGGGTGCAGAACAGGTCTGATGTGTGTCTGGGTCTGGGCGTGGAGCGGGAGGTTAAAATGTAAGCTTCCAAGTAAAGGAAGGCAGTCCTCAAATACTCGCCTTATCAATTTTTAACCAGTTGTAGACCAAAGTCTCTGATTGTGCTGAGTGAGTCCAAAAGCCAAGGGAAGGTTTCAGACGCTTGGGATCAGAAGAGGCAGGTTCTGAGACACCGTGACCTTGCTCACCCTGGCTCATGATCAGAGGTGGCAGGCACTGGGAGCTTTTCTGCCTTTTAGTTTTTGTTATTTTTTTCTTTATTTTTTTTCTTTTTGTTCAGGAAAACTGCCCCCGTCAGTGAGAGAAAAGGAAGGACAGCTGTAAGCTGGGTAGTTTTGAAGCCACGGAACTTCTGGTGAATCCGGGAAATACTTCCTGACGTAAGGAGGAAGGCCTGGACAAGCAAGCAGGCAAGCAAGCAGCTTCCAGAATCTATTAGACCAAACTTGAAAGGAATGACACATACTTTCTATTATTATTTCCTGCACATTGTTGCTCTCTGGTCTTTGAAAAGAAAGGCCTGAAGTCTCTGGAGGCCTGATTGTCTAAACAATCTATGACCTTTTCCTGGCATGGTCAGAAAATAAAGCAATTCCCTAATTCTTTAGCAGTGCTTTCCCTACCAACCGTGGTGGCACTTAGACTATCTGAATATGGGACGTGTGTGTAATGAGGAGTTAGGCCAATCACATTCCTTCAGCCTAAGACTCTTAAGAAGTGTGCTAAAAGTGGGAGAGGCCTTCCCTCTACCCAAGCCAATGTAACAGATCTCATGTCGCTAGAAGTTCACCCTTAGATAGAATGCATCACGGTGCACCGGCACAGAGTTGGGCCCAAAGCTCATGCCCAGGCCTGGAACTCACTGTGGTAACTGCATTGTTCATTAGAGAAAGCAGGAATAGGGTAGGCAGCCTGGTGCAGAAGCTGTTTGGCATGTCAGTATTAGTGACGTTCTGCCAGTGGTGCGCTCCCACGACTGCAAGAAGGCCGTAATCCACATACAGGTCTTAGGTTCGGGACCATAGACTCACACAGTGCTGTGATTTGCTGCTCTCGCCGAGTCTGCAGCATCTTACAAAAAGGCAATTGCATCATAACCCTGTGCACGCTGGTGCTTAAAATGTAAGATCTGAAATGTGTTTGGCCTTGAAGCAATGACCAGCAACAGGCATACCTAGTGCCCAAACCTGAGTTTCTCATATTTGAGACAGGGTTTCTCTGTGTAGCCCTGTCCTGACTCTCCTCTGCAGACCAGGCTGGCCTCAAATTCAGAGATTCACCTGCCTCTGCCTCCTGAGTGCTGGGACTAAAGGTGTGCGCCACCATGCTCAACAGTCTAATATTTCTTATTGACAAAAAAAAATCAAGAAAGAAGACTCCTTGGGGAAAGGACTGCATTTAGAACCAGAATGGGAAATAGACTAAATAAAAATGAAACACGGTAGAGTACATGAAGTATATAATTCTGAAAACAAAGCTACAGTCAGGGTGCTTCCAGGTTACACGGGACCCTAGTACAGAGCTCTACCAAGGATGGACAGATTTGGGCAATGAAGTAGAATAATATTTCAGATTATTATCTAAAATATAGAATAACCATCCAGAAGTCCATATGATATAAATTATTTTTAAACATTAATAAGTTGAAGAGGAAAGACAAATAACAATGCAAAAATCCAAATAATTTATATAGGGGAAGCAATGAAACCTAACTCTTTATAGGCATTTATTCACCTGTTTACTTATTCATTCATTTTTTTGTGTGTGTGCACATTTGTCATTGTGTATGTGTGTGTTGTGTGTGTATACACACATTTGTCATGGTGTGTGTGTTGTGTGTATGTGTGTAGATCAGAGAATAACTTGCTAAAGTCAGTTTTCTCTTTGGATTTCATAGAACCTTTCCCAAAGATACAATATGTAAAAACAAGTAAAGGAAAGTTAAAATGAAGAAGTCTGGCAACCCTATCTGAGCCCGATGCAAGAACACTGCCAGCAATAATAAATCATGTTGATAGTATGTGCCCATCCTATGATGTGATAAGCGTAGGGTTTTATCTTTGTGGTCTTATTTCTATAGTCCATATCTAATCATAAGAAAAACACCAAACATGCTAGTAGGGACATCCTACAAAACACTTGACCAGCGTCATCTGAAACAAGGAAAGTCAGAGGGAGTACCACAGCCAAGAGCAGCCTTAGTGGCATGGCAACCAAAGAGAGGAACATCCTGGATGGGATCATTGAACAGGAAAAGTCCTAAGAGAAAAGAAACCCAAGCAAGACTGAATCACGGTCGCAACACACAATGTCGTTTAGAAACATGTTGTTACTAATTACCAGTAGTAAGGGAAATTAGGTAGAGGGTCACTCTCTGGACCACTTTCTTACTTTTCTGTTAATGAAAAATTATTCTTAGAAATAAAGCCTATAACTCAAAAAAGAATATTTATGTGTGATTTTATTTTCATTATTAGAAACCTCCAAATAGTGACCTAGGCATCTATTAAAGTCAGATAAGTCCTTATCATCACTCAGAGTAGAATCAGGACACTGTGTTTATTTGTTTGCAATATCTATTTATCCATTCATTCATTGGGTTCTTTGAAACAGGATTTCACTATGTAACTCAGGCCAGCCTCATGATCTTCCTGCCTCAGTCCCAGGGCTCTGTGACCAGAGCTGCCAACCATCTTATCCAGCTCTTCTGTTTATTCTCCTAGCTCCTGAATTGAAAGCCACATGGTCTTTATGTGCCGCTGTCTAGATAAAGAGCCATGAGATGGCCAAGGCCAAGCGTAGCTATAGGAACAGATGACCCAGGCCTTTTCATCAATCCACACGCTTAGCATTTCTCTGTGGAAACCCTCCATGGAAACAAAACTCTCGGTAAACCTGTCGTCAATCCATATGGGACACACAGAACCTAGGGCTTTGTTGCTGAAGGTATAGGAGCCCTCAACGTACAGGTGCCTCTTACAGAGTGTCGGGTTTTATTCAATAACTCCAGTGGGACTGTGGGTCATTGGAGTTGTAACTCTGGATGTGAAGATGAGCCATGGACTGAGTCCCCCAATCATGAGTTTGCCTTCATTAATCTCATACAACCTCATAGTCTAAATGGGGAAAGCCTCTGGTTTAACCTTTATTTGATTGAACTGAGCTATATAAGGCTGTTTTTCATACATCTATGCTCTCTAGTCTCATCTTTTTACTTACAAGTTTTATGTTTGAGGAAAATCCAGAAAGGGAAATAGTTTACAAAGGCCACTTAGCAAGTTTATGTGGCTACGTCCCATCGGATCTATACTGAATCCATTATTTAGCCTCAGTGACTCCTTTAGTAAATTGCTAGCCATATTGATACGTGTAATGACTTTAGATGTCGCATTAATTCCTAGCTGTTTGTCAGTGACCAGTGGCTTCTAGTCCTGAAGCTCATTCAAGTCAAGTGTCTCTTTCCTTCTCTCCTTTAGCTTTTCCCACATCTCCTGGCCTCTATGTCAACTATTTACAGGATCTTTGTACCAACACTTACATCCATTGTATTTATAACATTTAAAAATAATTCTTGGAGAAATGCTGTAAGACTGAGTTCTACCGTGACTAACATGCCTTTTCCAGAAACCTATCTAGTCCCATGTGTCAACAATTGTAAACACAGTCATGCCCTTTGACCCAGTGTTCCACTTCTAGGAATCCACACTCTGGGTAGAATTAAGCATGCAGGAAAGCAAAATCGTTGAATATATACCTGTTAGCATTGCGTCAAATAGCAAAATTTTAAACAGTCTACATGTCTGATCATGACTAGGCTGGTAGAAATGGTATTAGACAGAGAATGGTTAAGTAAATTACAAAATACTAAGTCTGAAAGGTTGAAATTGAAAAACATCCCACAGGGCTGGGTGTGTTGGCCTATGCTTTTAATCTCAGAACTTGGGAGGCAGAGGCATGTGGATCTCTGTTAGGTCCAGCCAACCTAATCTACAGAGTGAACTCCAGGCTAGCCAGAATGACTTGGTGAGACTTATCTCAAAACAAACAAACAAAGCAAGTGAAAGAATGAAGCTGGATACACACATAGACCTACTACAGGTCCACATAATACATTTGCAACTATATTTCAAAGTATTTATAGGAAATAGACGAGCTATAAACAAGAGTATACAACTAACAAAATGTGTAAGGTGACTATTTTACAGTGGTAGGATTATGAATTGTTTTCCTTCTAGTCTTTGACTTTAAATATGTCTAATGTCTAGCACCTATCTTGCCAGCTCACACTCAAGACATGGAAAACCCCAAGTGAAGCAGACAGGGAGATGCTTGTTTTCCAGTTTTGAATATTTGACGTCAAGTGGCAATCACCTCTGTGAGGCTCACAGTGAAAGCGAGAGTTGCCTGTGCACTTTTGGAGAGAGAGGGCCCTCCACTCTGGAGATACCGGCCTCCCCAAGAACCAGCTGCTGCCTTCTGGAGAGAGAGGGCCCTCTACTCTGGAGATACTGGCCTCCCCAAGAACCAGCTGCCACCTTCTGGAGAGAGAGGGCCCTCCACTCTGGAGATACGGGCCTCCCCAAGAACCAGCTGCCACCTCTCCTATGGGCACTGACTGCAAAGAGATAAAGGGAATCTGCAGGTCTCTGCTCTGTCTCCCCCCCCACCCCGATGGTGTGGGTATCTTGTTGGTTAGTGTTACACAACATTTGCGAATGTCAAAGGGGTTCCTGGAGGCTGTGCTATTCTAGCAGCTAAATCCCCAAGACCCTCTTGGGTCAATAGGTGGTTTATTTTGATTCTTGATAGCATGTTTGGCTGGCAAATGCTGGGAAAAAAAAAGTTATCACCAGAGAATCACAGGGGATTACGCCATTATCAGAGTCACTGGTCTTCAAAGAAGGGTATGGTAACAGATGCCAGGATCTACTAGAAGGTGAGAGCAAGGATTGTGGTTCCGATAAGACTTTCTTAAACTACAGACACGATGGCTTGCTTTATCATTCATTCTACTCATGCATGTACTTCCATGTTCAAGCTCACATATTCCATTAACCTTTTGTAAGGTAGACACTGTGCTGAATGAGCAAAGTGTGGGATCTTCACCACAGGTGTTCACCATCTCCTGAAGGTGTAAAGATCCAGAAAGGTGGTGAGACATGGCTTCGGTTATGCAAAAGATGGCGCCTGTACTAAGATTGGCCCCACATGTTCTGATGACTTCTCAGAGGTTTTCCCTGACATGACTCTCATATGAGGGTGAGGCACTGGCTCCCTCTTGACAGCATCAGTTCTTTGAAGTGCTTGATCTAGTATTTATTAAAATCGAGTATAACCCAATTGCCTCGCTATACCATGAGGTACATCTAACTCTCCATATAGAGAGAGCACTAAAGATGCCCACAGCATCAGCTTTGTCCACCATCATCAGCCTTTTTGCCCAATTCTCAGGCCACAGCAGCACAACTAAGAATGTCCTTTATCCCAGAGAGGGTAGAACCCCAGCTTAGCTCTCACTTGCTCTTTCAACCACCTTGAAAAGCCTATTGTTCTGGGCTACACGTTCAGTACCTACTGGGCTCTACCCTAAACAGAGATCACCCAGCACTATGTTGCTCTGCTGCACACAAACTCAAGTTACATCCACATCCTAGACTCTAGAATCCAATATCGCTCATAGCAGAAACTGGGCACCATGATGTCTATTCGTCCAAGATCAAGTGTACCTCTGCTCTATGGGCATTCCAGAATTTGGGGTCACAAACCTTAGATATTATGCACCAGCCCCGCAACAAGATGTTTCCACAGCATCCACCAGCCCCGCAACAAGATGTGTTTCCACAGCATCCCAGTCATCAGGACCCAGCCTGCCTCAGGTTGGACCTCTCAGCCAGGAGCTGTGACTATCTGTTTTCCGTAGCCAGGCAAAATAAATTGGATACAATAGCAGTCAACTTCCTGTCCCTGTAACAACTGCCGGTGCAATAACATTTAACGAGAAACCGTTTATTCCGGCCAGGTTTTAGAAGGCTCAATCTGGTTCACTGAAGCTGTTGTTTGGGCTTTGCGGCAAAGCAGCTCATCAGGATGGAAGAAAGTAGTACATTCACTGCAAGGTTAGAGGTCACACCCTTGATGAACTGAAGCCCTCCTAGGAGAGCTACCTCTTAGAGTTTTTCACCTCTAGTGGGATAGAGTCCAGCCTTTAACATATGGCACCATTGGGAGGCATTTCCAATCCAGACTGCACAGATACTATGGTATATACATAATGCCCAGGTGAGACTTTACAATTAATCGATTGTCTAGCAGCTTTCAGTGTTTAAGCATCCAATTGCTGAGATTAACCTTGCCGCTTATAAACACTGGCACTAAAATCTCAGCAAAATATTCAACACAAAATCGACAGAAAAGACTAATGATGGTGTTTTAATAAAGGCCATAATTTAGAAAGGTTTATTAGGAATCAAGGAAGTGATGCTAAATCAAAAAATGAAGCCCTTTGGGCTCTCTGTCTTCTTTCCAATCCCATACACACAACTTTCTACACCGGACTCCCGTAAGAACCATGCAGTTTCTTCCACTCTGCACCCATAGCCTCCACCCTTGTTCTCTGTCTTGGGTATAAAATCAGGATCAGAGGTTCTTCATTTCTGTTTTCATAGCATATGCCTGACAGACGATGCTCACTTAGCAAATGTTGACGGAGTTGAAGAAGAAAGAACTGAAAGAGAATTCAGTGTGAAGCCTGAGGATCCAGGTGACAGTGAGAAGCTCCACAGTTGACTAAGTTCTCTGGATCTCAGTTTCCTGTTCTCTAAAATGGTCATTTCTATGAAGGGTGAACCTAATAGGTATCTTATGAGAATTAAGGGCCACGGAGGGAAAGGTGATCCAGAAATTATAGTTCAAAGTGGCTTGTAAATGATTAACCAGATAATAAACTGTTCCAGCCACAGGAAGGCATTCCCTTATTTGATAACACACTTTGAGACTCACATTATTACTAGAAAAACTGAATTTCAAGTGCCCTGTCTTGACTTTGTAACCATTCTTAAATATGATAATTTCACTTCCTCAAATGCTTTAAGCCTTTAAATACTGGAAGACATACATTTCTGCTAAAGATAAACACTGATCCAAAGAAAATTTAAAAAGATCATCAGAAAGTCTTTTTGTTCTTGAAATGCAGAATTGGAAATGAACCATTTTCTTGTAGTGGGAACCGAAATCCAGTGTTAGATCCTTGTTTCTGGTACCTTCTTCCCCTTTCTTCCTCCCCCTTTACTTTAGCTCCTCCCTACGCCTCTTCTATACCCAAATAGGAAAATAGCCGTTGTTTTCAGCTAACCTCACTCTTAGAAAAATGTACAGTGAATTTCCAACTGACTAAGCCTGCGTTCTAAGATCGACAAGGTCACTTCTTACAACGTTTTCAAGCCATTGAAGGGATGAGTGAGTTATCAAAATAATGAGGTAGGATAATTATCTACCCCCGAATCCTCAACAATGGAAAAAATCCTGGTCTAGCTCTATCCCATGAGAGAATCTCTAAATCTATCCCTTTTATCTCCGCAGCAAATACAGAGTCATCCCCAGGACATGACAGTAAATAAAAGAAGTTCTTCACATGGATTAAAGAAAATATCAGCATTGGTATTTAAGGGGGAGAGTCAACCCACTAGCTGAAGAAGGCAATGATAAAGCAAGTAAAACAATGGATGTTTGACACCTGCTATGGTGTAAATTCAAAAGATTAACCACTCTAAAACTCACCTTGTGGGGCTGGGGAGACAGGTAAAGAGAAGTAAAGTGCCTGATGCTTAAGTGTGAAGACCTGAGTTAAGATCCCCAGCAGTCATGCGAAAATCCTGGCATGGTGGTGTGAATCTATAACCTGGTGTACATCTGATGACAGAGAGGAAGATAGACAGAGGCAAGCTCTTCCTCAGATTGCTGACCAGCTAGGCCAATTGTTGAGCACTTGGTTCAATGAGAGACTCTGTCTCAAAATATAAGATGGAGATCATTCAAACAAGACACCTTGTGGTTGACTTCTGGTCTCCATACCATGTGTGTGCACACATACTCCCATGCAGATGCATACATACTCCCCTAAACACACACACACACACACACACACACAGAGAGAGAGAGAGAGAGAGAGAGAGAGAGAGAGAGAGAGAGAGAGAGATTGATTCCACACCACACAAAAGCCAGTCACTGTGAAGTACATCTGTAACCCTAGCCCTGGTGGATGCGTGAAGACAGCCAAATCCCTGGACCTCAATGGCTAGCAAGCCTAGATGAATTAATGAACTCTGGGTTCAGGGAAAGACTCTGCCTCAAAAGGTACGATAGAGGACAGTCATGGAAGATCATGGAAAATACTCAAGGATCAATCTCTAGCTTCCACATGCATGCGATGGACATGCATGCATAACGTGCATATGCTCACATGAACATATATACATATGTTCATGTATATGAACACTCATGTATATGAACCACACTCACACAAAATAAAGCTAAATAAATAAAATAATAATTTAGAAGGCCTCCCCCTTTCCTCTCTCCCTCTCTTCCTCCATTTCTTTCCCTTAAAGATTGACTCCAAACTCACCATGTAGCCTAGACTGGCCTTGCAGACCTGACCTTCCTTCTTCTACCTCTCAAGTTCTGAGATTAAAGGTGTGCGCCACCATCTCAGGCCCATCCCCTGTGTATAGTCTACAGTAAGAACCTAAAAGAAGCAGAAAGTTGAGGGGATTCCACAAGCATGGGTTCACCACACCTCCAAAGGGCTGTAGCATGGAGTGAGAACCCCCACGGTTTGGAGCTTGCCTGCAGTACTTGCCAGTCTGGTCGCACCAAGTCCACAATTAATAGGGCATTGTTTTGGATTCTGAGAGGTAAAGAGGCAAGAATCTCGATGTATATGTATATATACTAAAGAAATGAAGATGGGTACACCAGGACAGAAATTAGGATCCTGAACAATGCCCATATTGAGGAAGGACAGTCATCTCCTACTATGGTTCCATTTTTCCTCTTTCCACTTATCCCATTCCCAACACCTTTCACCCAGCCCCTTATTCCCACCTGAAACTAACTATATCTAGGGCAAGCAAAGCAGAGGAAGTATCGTAAAAAGGTATGTCCTTCTCAACGCTGGAAACTGAGCTTGTCCAAGAGGAGAATGGAGTACTGTATGATTTAAGGAGCTTAGGACAGAAACATGCACAAACTAATCATATTCCACTGTATTTTCCCAGTTGATCACTGACTTGGTTGTACTTTTTCAGCACGGGATTCACCACAGAGACATATCTTCAGGACTTACTAAATCAACAGCCATGAGAATCAAAACCACAAAAGTTAATTATGAACTGTGCACCGAGTATACACTGAATTCTAGATTAGAGTTAACTAATACAAAAAGCACAGACACGTCCCTGAAGGAACTCATGTTCTACACGAGGTGACACACATTCACAAATTGAGTCCTGCCAAATTGTGACAACTGGGATACAGGAGATAAGCAGAGCAGTGAGACTAGGGAAGGCCACAATTTACCCAGGCATACAGGGATAGCTGTGAAGTAAACTTTAATATGAGATTTAGGGGAGGAGGCTGCACTAGCCAAGCCCAAAGTGAGGGAGAGCTTGTTCAGGCCAAGGGAACAGGAGTAAAAGATTTAAAAGAACAAATTCATGGTATGATCAAACAGCTGAAAGGCAAGGGAGTAAAGTGAGCTGGGGGAGAATCAGGAGGTAAATCATGTGGGTCTTCAGGGATCATGCTTAGGACAGGTTATTCCAAATGTATAATGAGATCATGTGAGGGTTTTTAACAATATCTGACTTTTGTTGTCAGAAAATTCTGTCTGAATTTGCTTAGTAGTACTGTGATAAAGCACCATGACCAAAAGCAACTTGGGAAGGAAAGGCTTTATTAGACTTACAGTTTACATCATCAGGAAGACAAGACAGGAACTCAGGGCAGGAATCTGGAAGCAGGAACTGAAGCAGAGACCTTGGAGGGGTGCTGCCTACTGGCTTCCTCCTCATGTCCCTCTCAACCTGCTTTCTTATACAACTAAGAACAAGTTATCCAAGTGAGGCACCACCCATAGTGGGTTGAGCTAGCATACACCAATCATTAACGAAGAAAGTTACCCACAGGCTTGCCTGTAAGGCCCATCTTATAGACTTTTTTTTTTTTTCTTAAGTTGGGGCTTCATCTTCCTAAATGACCGTAGATTGCAACAAGCTGACAAACAAACAAAACTCACCAGCTCATAATTCCAACTGTTTAGGGAAGAAAGGGGCCTGAAAAGATACTTTTTCTTTTTCAGTTTTTCAAGACAGGGTATCTCTGTGTAGCTTTGGAGCCAATCCTGGAACTTGCTCTGTAGACCAGGCTGGTCTCAGACTCACAGAGATCCACCTGCCTCTGCCTTCTGAGTGCTGGGATTAAAGGTGTGCGCCACCACTGCTTGGCCAGAAGAGAATTTTTAACAAGGCTATTGTAGGATTCTTGGTGGGAGATGAACTAACACAGTCTAAGGAATTAGCTTTGCAGATGAGGAAGCAGGCTGAGCTGGGGTAGGTGGAGAAGGAAGGAGAGCTAGCGATAATAAATCTCAGAGTTTTTGACTGGGCATCTGGAAGACTGTTTCTATTTATTCAGTTAGAAACAGGGTAAAAAAAATCTATTAGGGGCAATTATTCAAAACTCAGTTTTGAACATGATATGTTTAGATGTCTCTGAGGTAGGTGTTTTAAGGAAGACAATTGAATATTCAAGATCTGAATTCAAAAAGGATGCCAGTTTGGAGACACAAATTTGGAATTCATCAATTTTTGATAGAAGGAGAAAGAATTGATTTTTGTACCAGACAAGTTTAAAACAGAAACACCAAAAAGAACTACGCCCAAAGTGGTGGCTGGTGGCTCACTCTTGCAGTACCCGTCCTCAGAAGGCCAGGGAAGGATGTCATGAGCTTAATGCTGCCCTAGACTGTAGCGAATTCTAGGCTAGCCTGAGCTAATCTAGGCCTGACATGTAGGTTCAACAATTTACTCATTCAATACTTGTTTCGACTGAGAGGCAACCAATGAATAGAAACTTCTATTGAACTTTCTGTAATATCTTGTCTTCTCTTTCCATTTTTCATGTAAACATATTTACTATGCATGAACTATGTTTCAGTTAGAGTACAAATGGTTGTAAAGTTGTTCAGTCTTTAAAATACAGTTGTGCTATGGCACAATGACTACCAGCATGATGCAATAACCCTACAGGTGCACTATTGGCACAGATACCTTGGCAGTAACCAACAGCTCTCTAACTGGACTTCAGGCCTACTCAGCAGGAGGGAAATCATGCCTGGTGATAGAAACCTAGCCAGCTACTCAGGGCTGATGCAGTTATGGTGATTGGAAGAGAACCTACAACCACAGCTTTACTGAGCCAGTACAATCCCTAACATTCCAAGCCTTAGTTCATACACAAAGAAGTGTAGTCCCGCCCCTCATCAAGAAACCCTTTTCCTTTGCAACAGATGGAGAACATTACAGAAAACCACAACCGAAGAAAATCCAAAATTTTGGAGCCTTGTCTCGATGGATACATCTACAAAACAACTCTCACACCTATGGCTCAGGGATCATTCCAGAAGAGGGGACAGAAAAATTGTAAGGACCAGGAGTTTGCTGTGAGATTGTGTGTCTTAGGAATGTCAGAAGTTACACCCCCAAAGTCTCACCAACATGACTGGCTAAGCATGACCTAAACAAGGACAGCAGTAGACACACCAGAGTGGGTGGAGGAAAGCCCAGGAGGCCTTGCAAAGACCTACAGGCAACTAAGTACTGAAGGAGAAAAAGTCTTTCCTAGCAAAGAGCATCTCAGGTGGTTATCCAATACTAAATGGTCAGTCCTGAAAACATAGGTACAAATAACATTATACAGACTAAGGAAGCTGTATTTAGAAATATATATGTATATACATGTATGTATATGCAACAATTAATACAAATGGGGGGGTCATGAATTTGAAAGAGAGCAAGGAGGGGTATATGGGAAGTTATGGAGGTAGAAAAGGGAAGGAAAAAATGATGTAATTAGATTATAATTTTAAAAAATAAAATATTTTAAAATATATAGTTACTTAATGAAGGGTGCTAGTAGCTGCTATCCAGCTTGGGCAAGTATATCCATGTGCATACCTTCTACCAACAACAATTTAACATGCACCAACCATGTATACAAAGGTCAAAGACAGCCTCTTTCCCTTGGTGCTCCAAGGTTGGCTCAGGAGGGTGATAACAACAAACAGAAGCAGTGACCAAAGCTGTCAGAGGCAAACAATATACTTCAGTTGAGCATATGTCCATGCTGCTTGAGACCAGAAGACCAAATGGAACTTCTTAAAGGTGAGAGATTTGAGCATAGCATTGAAACAAAGTAAAAAAAAAAAAAAAAAAAAGAACATATCCTTCAAATAACCGGCATAAAACCAGTCAACAGCTTTGAAATAACTAGTCTGTTTTTATCATAGTACCCAGTATGGACTGTTATAAGAAAATATTTTGTATTTATGATTTATTCAGTCACTGTAACAATCTTATAAAATTGGTGGTGGTATTGTCCCTATCTTATAAACCGGAAACAGATGTGTAGAAAGGTCAAGCTCCAGACAGCAGAGCTGGGACCTGAACTCCAGAAACCTGCAGCCTGCACTTTGTTGTTTTCCTAGACCCTTATGAGTGACGTGCAGAACTTCAAAAGGCAGGTCAGGGGAGGGAGTGTGGAGAGACAGCGTTCTAGTTTCGTCTCCATTGGCTCCCTGTGTGGAGGTTGTCCTTGCCTTTCAAAGGGGAAATAGTTGGAGTCTGACTCCTTTCTGGAAGCCTAGTGGTTCTCACTGAGCCATGCTCACATTCAGTGTCAGGCTGCGCTTGGATTTTTGTCACTAAGAACCCTGGGACCCTAAGAATCCATAGCATCACCTGTGAGTTCATTAGGTAGCTTTTCTGACAATGGAAAATACCAATTAATGTCTTTGCCAGAATCTTCCAGTTGCTCTTACATTTGGCCGCCCTTTCCTGTGTGGTGAAAGTCAATATTTAAATATGAAACCTGGCTTCAGTGTTTTCAAAAAAAATTTAATTCCATTATTAGAATTGGTTGAAACTGGGCTTTGTGTCTGTGGAAATGGCTAGGAACCAGTGATACCCCAGGCTCAGTCTATTGCTGAAATAATGACAAAACCCTGTACTGCACTGATGGTCACATCAGGTACAGTTCAGTAAGTACCACTTCCTAGGGCACAGATTTAGACCCTCCGGGGAGACTGTACAATCAGTGTTCAGAGAACAGGACTGGCTGCATAAGGGATCTAGTGGCAAGTAAGTCAAATGCTAAAAGAAAGATAATCAAGAGATGAGAGAAAAGTCACAGCCAGCCCGACAGCCTCCGGCAGCAAGGAAGGGCTGGCTTCCCGAGCACCATCAGATTTGTTTGTACATGTTCAGTCAGGGATCCCGGTTCAGAGGACTCTGTGTTTTGTTCTTTTGTCTTCCAGATTCTATCACAGCTCTGGGAGGATTTGATCTCAGCCCAGAAAGGCAACATTTCCAAAAGACAATAAGATTGAAAGACAACTAAAGCTTTGGATGCAAGAAGAGAGAAGACACAGGGCAAAAGTTTGAATATTATTTATCATATTCAATTTACATATACATTTTACATATGGTTTATCAAGGCTATAGTTCTTTCCAGAGACAGGCCTCATTCCTAAATGCTGTCAAGTCTTCCAGAAGAGTCTCCCCTACATGTTCAACATCATTATTTCTTTCTAGGGCTCATGCTTTGCTCCTTTGTAGAATGGGAAAGAAACTGCTACCATGGGGGCAATATGTTGAGGACTTAACATAGCAAGGCACATTTTTATCTTGTAAGCATCAATGAAGAGACTGGACTTTCACATGCTACCATTATCTTGGCCTTCTGTTTAAAGGGGACGGGACTAGAAAAATTCATTGAATGGAGCCTTTTAGATCACCTGAGGATGGTAGATGGGGGGAGGGGAGATAGCAGAGTTGCCTTGCTATCTTATCACATAGGACCTTAGAGGGAGATGGAATACTGAGAACACTTGGACTGGGGCCTCCCTCTATGCCTTTCAAATGCAGTGGCTCATTTTTTCTGACCAGAGACACGTGAGGCATGTACCTATATTTTATAAGTTGGGAACCCAGGGAATTACCCTCCAAATAGAGGACCCAAAAGTAGGTGAGAGGCAGACTGCAAGGGAGGCAGAGCTAAACCCAGATTCCAAGTCCTGACTCCAGCCCACCTCACCGAGATTTTCCTCTCTTTCTTCCTTTCTTTCTTTTTCTTTTCTTCCTTGCTTTCTGTTTCCTTTCAAAGGCCTCTTTCTTCAACTTTCCATGGTACCTTCTGAGCACAGGGGTGACCCAGGAAGGAATGTTTGTTTGAATGATTTGAGTTCGTGTGTGCATCACAGTGTAACTTTCCTCTGTGTGACTCAGCTTTGAAATCTGAAGTGGTTCAGTGTACCCAATGACCCAGGCTTCCTTATCTCTCACACTGTCTAGTGGGTGAGTCACATGGGAGGAAAATTGTACTTCTTTGCCTCCAAATACCAGTATTCCTTAACTGCAGAAATTAGAACTTCAAGTTGCCTATGTGTGTTTCCTATGGTCTTCTGAGGTCACTGCAAGGCACTATGCCCCCTATTTCCTTTTATCAGCACACAGGAGGTACTCTACAAATTTTCCTGTGCATTAATTTTTAAAATAGGATCTCTAAGCATTGTATGCACATTTATAGGTTAGGCGTGTGTATGAAACATCTCTGCTCTCTGGGCTCTGTTCATCCATCTGTACATTCATCATCCATCCATTTGTGTGAACTTACATATTTGCCCAAACTGTGCCTTTGCCATGCATATTCTATATGTACACATAGCCCCATGAATATATTTAGTAATCGATGCTAAGTCCTATTCAGTGACAGGGAACTGCTGAGTGACTATCATCCCAAAGATCTTACTTATATTCCACGAATTTGAAAGGGAAACCTGGTGTATAGAAAGACCAGAGGGCATCACTCTCGGCTCTAGTTTTTCATTTAGTCTTACTGAAAATATATCTCAAATACCTGATTTCTTAAGGAAAGAAAAAAGACACCATGTATACTGGAATATAATACTCAGAGCCCCGGGCCTGGATAGGTCCTGCTTGCAGGGTTGGGTGCATCTCGGCCCTCTTTCCCACCTTTAGGATGTATCGAACAACTCAGTCTGGTACCTCTTTTGGCTCCTGCTTTAAAGGTATGTACTTTTCCACATCCAGGCTGCTTGACACAGAACCATCAGTGCTTAATTGTTGGCATTAAGGTGTCTGAACAGGCAACTTAATGGAAAGGGCACAGATGAAGATTTTTCTTCCCCTGAGATTGATGCTAATAGCTGTGTAACTGTGGGTAAGTTAAACAACCTTTCTGAGCTTGAGTCTGCTGGTCTCTAAAGGAGGTAGCACCATATAATGTGAGCATGTGTGTAAAGATGAAAGGAGAAGCGATCCCTGGTGTGCAGGGAAGAAAGAGCACCTTGTTAGGACACTCACCACATCCTCAAGAAGGTGTTCCTTCTACCCCACCCCCCACCCCCCATTATATTACTCCCCTAGCCAAAAGCTAGATGAAGGATCCCCCAACTAGCCAAAGTCTGGATCTCCCCTCCCCGTTTCCTCGCCACTGAGATGAACCCGAGGAACTTTGTGTCTACACTCTCACTCATCCTACCAATCGCTACAGTGGTCCAACTCTTAGGGAGCAGAGCACCTTCTGCTATTCACCTCATTTCAACCTTAAACAGTCCCCCCAAGAATTGCAAGCCATGGCCGCTTTGGTAGATGCGCAAGCTGAAGGTCAGAGAGGTTAGTGGCTAGATCACGGTCATAGTTCTTGATTCAGCTCCCCGACTCTGACTCCCCCTATGAGCTTTCAATCACACCAACAACCACAGGGGTCCATCACTTACAAGAGAAAGGCAATGATATTCTGGAAGAAATAATGTCCAGAAGGTAAATGTTGATGCAGAAAGGCCAGAGGGTCTAGTCTTATACAGTGCTATCACCCCCTCTATGGGGCTCTGTTTTGAGTCCTTCTCCTGAGTAGCCCTGTCCAGAATCTCTCTTAGTCTGGTCCTGCCAGTGACATGGCACCTAACCCAAATCCAGTCCCTCCTTGATAAAAGTCTTTGGTCAATTGTTCTTTTTATTGATTTGCTTGATATTCACTGAGCGTCTGATATTAGTCTCCACTGCTCTTGTGGACTCTTTTTGTAGCAGACATAGCAATGAATTCAATAGTAAATATGTATGATATTGCTGTTAGTAGTAGTACCAGAAACAAAAGGTGGGGATGGGGAAATAGGTGGCTAGGGAAGAGCTCACTGAAGGCAGCATTGGATTAAAGGCTGAGAAGTGGGACACGGGAGACCTGGTTATACACCTGGAGTAAGGTAGAGAAGCTAAGGGCAGCTAGAAGGAGGAACTGTAGAGGAAGAACCGCACCCTTCTCCAAAACCATCAACACTAGAAATCCCTTCACTTAAGGCAGTGGCTCTCAACCTTACTAATGCTATGACCCTGTCATACAGTTTCTCATGTTATGGTGACCCCCAACCATAACATTATTCTCATTGCTACTTCATAACTGTAATTTTGCTACTGTTGTGAATCATAATATAAATATCTGAAATACAGGATATCTGACATACATTCCCTGTGAAAGGGTCGTTTGACACCCGAAAAGATCTTGGCCCACAACTTGAGAACCACTGCCCTAGTTCAACCAGGTGATCATCCAAAAAGATGAGGGCCTAGTCCTTCAAGATCTTCTTCAAAATCTCATAGCAACTGTGTCCCAACCAAGACTGAAGACCAGGCCTCCATTGGGACCTTCTCTGATCTAACTGACAGCCAGTTAAATTATGCTGATTTACTATTCCATGGGAACCACGCCCAGTATTTCCATACATTACCTTCTCGGTTGACAACACAACCCTCATCAGTAAGGCTCTGATGCTGAGACAAGACAATGTCATGGCCAGTGTGGTGGTCTGAGTAAGAATGGCTCCATAGGCTCATGCATTTGAATGTTTGGTCCCCAGTTGGTGGACTGTTTAGGAAGGATTAGGAGGTGTGGCTTTGCTGGGGAGTGTCACTGGGGGTGACATGCCACACTCAGTTGCTCTCTCATCCTCCTGCCTACAGATCAGCAGAACAAACATAAGCTCTCAGCTCCTGCTCCAGGGCCATGCCTACGGGTCTGCTGCCGGGCTCCTCACCATAATGATCATAACCTAAGCCTCCAGAACTGTAAGCAAGCCCCGAATGAAGTGCTTGCATTCTTCAGTTCCCTTCATCACAGTGACTCTTCACAGCAATAGAGTAGTGACTAAGACACCCAAGGTCACATGGCTGACAGGGTGCGTTCCCAGGCCTTTTTGACTTCATGACCTCCTCCTGCCATAGCTGACACCTCATCGACAACTCATCTCTAGAGAATCAGCATGTCCGCTGTATGCATAAGCGCCTTAGGGCCTGCCAGTATCCCAGCAGGTTAAGACCCTCCCCATCAGTGTGTTAGTGAAGTGGTTTAACTTTGAATCCATGGTGTGGACTTTGGAAGCAAACTGCCTGTGTTTGAATCATGATTTTGACACTCATTAGCTAGTGACTTTGGCCCAACTAACTTGCATAAACCCCAGTTTCCTCATCCGTAAATGAGGACAATGATATACTTCCCTTCAGGGAGGTAGGATTAAGTAATATTTATACCTATAAATCACCTAGCATGACCTCTGACATGTACAGTGTATGTGCAGTAAATGTTAAACATAGCAGGGAAATGAAGGACATTTTTTTTAAAACCCTGGAGCTATTTTGTAATATACTGTCTTAATGCTTTCAAAGTCAATCCTGTACCAGTCAGAACTCAAGTAGGAAAGTGGAGCCACAATAAATGATACAGAAATAAGAATTTATTATGGGAGTTAGATCTTATATACGTGATACAAGGTCACAGACACACAGCAGCAAGTCCTGAAATGTTCTTTGGTATACCAATGAGAAAGAAATAAAAAATACATGTATGTATTATATGCGGCATATAAATATATATGTGTGCATATGTTATACATGTGTATATAATATACATATGTAAAACACTGAAAATAAGCTCGCTAAGATGTTCACAGTGGAATTCTTTGAATGATGAAACAATAAGAAGTGTAATTTTAAATTCCATTTATTTGTTCTCTAATTTTGTATATTTAATGATTATTTTAAAAACAAATTATTTATTAGTATATATTGTTTATTAATTTCTTAGTTTTTTAGGATTTCTTGCCTTGGAAAAGTTCAGCATGGGAGTGGAGAGATGGCTCAGCAGTTAACCTTGCAGAGAACCTCAGTTCAGTCCCCAGCACCCACACTGAGGAAGCTCACGACCACCTGTGACCCCAGCTTCAGGAGATCAGACACCCTCTTTTTAGACTCTGCAGGTACTTGCAGTCCCATGGGTACATTTCTACACACACACACACAAAAAAACATGTACTTTAAAATAAGATGAATCTTAACAAAAGAAATTCAAGATAATGTATATTGGCCCACTACAAATACAAAGTTATACATGGGGAAGAGAAAGTAGATGAAACAGAGAGCTCAATTCAGTGCCGGACTGTGTCTCCAGTTCTCATGAGATAGCTGGAGACTATTGGCTGCAAAGCTGAGCCATTTGTCCAAGATTACAGGGCCCTGGCAATAACCTAGGGCTTCGCACTCCTAGCTAAGTGTATCCCACTACACATCAGTCTCTCTAAGGTTGCACTCATGGTGAATTTTATGATGCAGATAGTGATCCATAGAGGACAAGATGGAAGAAATGGTCCTTTAATCACAGCCTTAGTCGATAAGAAGTGGAAATTTCCCCCACAGGTGGGCACATTAAACTGAACTGTTTTCACAGGTACCCTGGAGTGACCATAGTAGCAGGCTGAACTTCAACCATCTCTCAGGTGGTGATCTGTGCCAGGAAAAGTGTGAGTATGTTTGGACCAGCTCTTGTTACTCTCACTAGCAAGAGATATGAACTTGCCTATGGTCAAGCCCGGGGCCACAACAGCAATATCATAACTGGACACTGATCCCAGAAAGCCTTCTTACTAGGCAAGTTAAAACATAGCTAGCCACTCAGCTACGACAAATAATAACCAAGAGATGTCAAAAGGTCTAGCTTGGGTTTGCAGGATTTTGGTTTGGGTCTTAGGAAAATAATTGTAGGCTAATGAATCTTCAACCCACACTTAAAATATAACCCTCTCCCTTGGTATTGGTCCCAAACTATAGGATCTAGAGCCTTATTCTTGGTGTAGATTAAAAGCATTCCAAATAAAAAAGTATATAGTATATTCCATGTTTGTAACTATCATCTATGAACAAGGTATTTTACATCCTGGCCTCTCAGAAAAATTGTGATAATATTTAAACTCATCATTTTATAACCTACTGTTTAGAGACCAATGGAGTTAGCAGAACAACATTTGAATATCATCATTTGAATCACTTGTAATTCTAGTATGGATGTTCAATGACTTTAGGTCTTTCCTCAGAATGAAGTTGATCTCTTTGTATCCAAGGCTCTGAATGGTTTGGGACATGCGGGACATGCAAAGAAAACACCATTCCTTTCCTGGAAAGCTATGTTACTTAATCCTCTTCTTGGAGCAAAATCTCCCAGCCACCCTGCACAGCACAGAACAGAGGCTTCTCTTTGATGTCACCACTCAACCAATGGGCACTTTCACTTCCCCTCTTTCACGAACAGATTCAAAGACCTTGTGTTCAGGCTTCTCTGGTGACCATGTTCAACATTTAGGGCCCCCAACTCAACACGTAGAATAAACAAAAGGAAGACAGATCTGAGAAAGAAGAGAGATGGTGAGAAGAGAGAAATACGGTCTTTGGATGCTTGGTTCCTAATAAGAATTAATTTAGTTTAGAGCCAAATGGTTTCCTTCCAGCAGAGTAGGTCATGGCAACCCCAGACAGGAGCAGGCAGGAGCAGGAACATGAGCTTATTCTATGAGTAGGGATGTCACCACCCACTTGTGGTTCCTGTGAGAGCACTAGAGCAAGCCAGGCCCTAACACCTTGCTCTGCTTTGACAAGCATGGGTCTGGCCTTTCAGGTACAGTCCTAACATGGAAAGGCCTTTCTTTCCAGACTTGGGTTCAGTCTGAAGCCAAAGTGAGTCCTGTAAGGGCTCCAAGCCTGGCTTGATCCACACAGAGGCAGCTGCCCTGCAGATAATCGGTTAGACTATGCTACTCCTCCACCAGGCCAGCAGATCAACACAAACCCGAGGTAAGCCACGGGAATCCAGAAAAGGAGGCGATTGGGGCTTTCTGAAGACCCAGAAAGGCAAGCATTAGCCAGGAAACCCTTCCATCACTACGCCAGGCTTTAACTCCAGAGTCATTCTCCAAACCCTGAACTTTAAAACCAAGACTCCACAACCTTACCAGATCTGGAGAGATGCTTCGGATGCCTCTGGATGCCTCTGCTGACTTGACCAGATGTTCTCCCTGCTGCATTCCAGGTAATCCCATGAACTTCCTCTCAAGTAGCTGATTCTCAGATGGATGAGGGAAAGGCCAGCCCCATAGAAGACAAAGCCAGAGCTCATTACCTAGTGCTCACCCGTGGGCAGTGCAGGATTAACCAGTCGATTGATGCACGTTCTATTGGGAAATGCTGCATTTTAAGGAAGTGCAACCTTTTAAATCGCGAGTTAGACCTGGCAGCCTGCCAAGAGAAGGAGTAGATTAAACTACAGCAGAATCCGGTGGAGCCTGGGCACCGAACTGGGCACAAACCAAGGAGGCTTTGGGATTCTCAGAAGATCTAGGGAGAAATGAGTAGATAATCAGCAGGAACCATATCAAATACCAGTAAGGTGATTTTGCTCCCTTCTGCTTGCCAAGTCCAGGTTCGGGCATGCCAGTTTCCTCTACTGACTTTTTTTATTTTTTATTTCTTTTGCCACAATGCTGCCATCTATATTTAATTGAGTTGCATGGCTCAGAATCCTGGAACCCAGAGTTGTCAGCACTAAGCTTCAACTAGCTGTGTGTCATATCTCCCTCTTTCCTAACAGGGTTGTTGCACAGCTCATTTATTTTAAAAAAAATCCCAATATACAGCCTCACACCCCTACTTCTAGAGTTGGCTTTGTCAGAATGAGTGCAACTAGAGAATCATAAAAGCCGTTGGGTTCAGAAGAAAGTGAAAGACAAAAAAAAAAAAAAAAACCTCTCTGTTTGAATCTCTAACCTATCACCTCTATGAAAGCATTCACTTCTTGGGTATCTCTAGAGAATAATCTGTCTCTCAAGTTAACTTTTTCTATGTTCAGTCAAACAAGGAAGTGGAACAGCTTGAATTTGAACTTGTGGACTAGGAAGATGGCTGAGCCATTAAAGGCTGGACTGACAACCAGAAATATTCATTTGAGCTATTTACTTACTTAATTATAAGAAGAGATATTGTCACAATTCAATATCATTTAGTAATCTTGTTTAGGGACACATGGGACTTCAATAGATGAAAATAAAATCTGTAACTATGCATTGTAGTTACAATCCCAGCTCCCTGCCATATGTACATACGGCCAGAACAAGAAGGAAGAAGGAAAGATCATATATGAAGCAGTACGCCTGCTGCCAGGACTAGAAACAATGTGGACGGGCATCAGACTTAGGTAGCAGTGACGAAGGCTGTTGTGAAAACAATAGTTTGTCTCGGGGGAGGAAAGCTTGACTCACTTAAATTTGACATTTCAACTCTAAAGAGCTGTGTGGACAGATGACCAATACTGCATCTATTGGACATGCTGTGGACAGTTACCATCTCCAACACCTGAAGTCACTTTTATAGATTTTTCTTCCCTTCTCTGGTCTTGAACTTATGTCTAAAAGTCTGAACCCATAGAATTAGGTTCCTGTCACAGTTTTAGAGGAAAGTTGAGGCCAAAAAGACAAGCACCTGGTCTAAGTTCACACAGCTCTTTGATATCAAACCAGAAGTGAACACATCTCCCAGTCCTATTTTTGGTGCCGTTCTCGCCTTTATCAATATACCACATCCAGTGTGTGTAGGGTGTGATAGCCTTGCTGGGGTACTTTCCTGAAGACACTAAAGAAACTTTTACAGAGAAAAGAAAGGAGCCAGCCTCCTCTGGCTTTCAAGGTGACAGCAGTATCAGTATAAAAGCAAACAAATACAGCACACACACAGTCTACTGGAATCTTGATTCAAATGTGCCCGGCAATCGCCATCGTACCAACTACATCTACTATGTTGCAAGTGCTTTTCATACATGATTGGTTCTCAGCTTTCTGACAACTTCATAGGTTTGCTTGTTTTTTGGTGAACACGGTGAAGCCTGTCAGGCGAGTAGGCAACGTGACAGAGCTGAGGTTTGGCCTGTTCTGTTTTGACCATGACTACCACCTTCTCTAAACTGTCTCAGACTCATTTGGAGTCTCACTCAACAGCAAACCCTAATATGATGTTGCTGATGTGCCATAGACTTGTTCTGTTTGTCTAAATTCCTGTAAAACTAACTTGGTTATCTCCTCTGTCAGTTCAAGAAGCATCTCCCATATTAATTGGTCCTTGTATTTAAAGTGTTTTACAGAAAATATGACAAATTAAAACCTTTAGCATTTGGCGGCTAAAATGTATAACAAGTAAATAAATGGAATTCTGAAATGCTTATTCACCTATAATTTTAAAAATTGTTTGCGCTAAAACATGTTCATAGTTTTAAAAAATCTATAAAATTTAAAATCAGAAAATTTTCATTAAAGCTAAATCTAGCAGTTGACTGTTAATGTTTGCATAAAATTATTATTTCTCCAAAGTATATTTTTTATGTTTAAAATGTGTTTTAAATCAGCATTTCATCCTTTTAATCAAGTCTCTGCTTTTGAGGTTAGATTAGTATTTTTGTGTTCCACAAATAGGTCATGAGTTCTGATAAATCTACTGCTACGTTTAAGTAAAAATGAAGATGACGTAGTGACCTTAGAAGACTAACCTTCCCTGATCCCCTCCGAGTTGAAGGTGGAATTCATAGAGCCAGGGAAGAGTGTACAGTCCACTCACAGTGTGGCTATAGAGAACAATGATAAACAGCAGCTCAGGGGAGCCTGTCTCTTGTCTGACAGGCAACCATCATGTCAGCCAGAAGGTGTTAGAATATGTAAGACAAATGATGCTGTACACCTATCTAAGATCTGGGTGAGATGCAAACATTGTCTCTTCCTTCCGAGATTCTCTGAATACATCAGTCTAAATTTACAGAGTTAAGAGCACCACAAAAGTAGCCAACCTTTACTGAATATTTCCTGTAAGCCAGCTACTGTTCTTTGTACTTCACAGGTATCAACACCTTGTTCTTCAGAATTAGGTGATGGTAGAACTGTTATTACCTCCCCTTTGCAAACATTTGCATGGCTGCTGACTGGGAGAAGCTTTGTTTAGAGCAGTGGTTCTCAATCTGTGGCTCATGACCCCATTTGGGCATCACATATCAGACATTCACATTACAGTTCATAATAGTACCAAAATAACAGTTATGAAATAGAAATGAGATAATTTTATGGTTGGGGTCTCCACGACATGAGCAAATGTATTCAAGGGTCACAGCGTTAGGAAGGTTGAGAGCTGCTGGCTTAGAGGCAGACAGAGTGAGTCTAGGTCTTAGGGTCTCCTGCTATTCTGCTCCACCACCTCTGTGACGCCCTGGCAGACTGACAGTGTGCAGCCACCACAAGCACCAAGAAGCAAGAACGTAGTCCCCAGTGTGGTAAGGGCCTCAGCGGATCTTTGTGGTTTAGACCTCCTTGGTGCCGCCATCTTTCCCAGAGAGAGCTTCCTATTTTGATGGGTGAGTCATCCGGTTTTTCCTCATGTTCTTCAGCTCAGTTTCCTCCCCGGAGGGTCCTTTATTTGTGCTCAGGATGAGGCTTATCTTAATGGCCACCTCTCACGTTCTGTTGGTCATTCTCTGTGTTCAAATAACCTCCTTTCAGCAGCATCTTTGTGCCTACGCTTGAAAAACACCAGCCATTCCCATTTTTATCAAAAATAAGTTCCCAAAGAACAGAGCAAATGGCCGATGCATCCTTTTCTCCTGTGCCACCTGTCCAGGACATGGCAGCCTGCTTACCAATGCTGCAGGATAGGCTGAGGGCTGGCCAGACACAGCAGGCTCCTTCTAATTCCTTCAGGAAATGCTCGCTGCACAGCCACTACCTAGAAGGAACACGAGGCTCCATATGGAAGAGAGACAGGCTCGGATTTGAAGACTGGCAGGTTCCTCACCCATCTATCCATTCTTTCAGTCAATCAAAGCGCATTTAGTGAGTGCTTCCTGCTCTGCACCTGTACAGTGTGTGGGAACATGGACATGCAAACGATTGGCACCACAGAACCCGGGATTCCAATTTGACTTCCCCACTTAACAGCTATGAACTTAGACACCTTTTCAGACCGTGTGAGCCTCTGCCTCTTGCTAAGCAGGGGGTGGGGGAGATTAATGTTGTTGGTCAGCAGTAAGGATTAAAGGGGATCTCAGGTGTGAGGTACTCCCTTATCTCTTAGCATTTGATCGGCAACTGAAACAAAGAAAAACTGTTGACCTCAAAAAAACGTGCATCCACAGCAAGGGAACAGTTCGGATATGGGGTCCAAGTATAATAGCCAGCAAGGCTCAGATTGAGCTTGCGGTGATGGCAGGAAGAATCAATTTTCCTTTCTTGGGGAGATTAAGACGATCTGGACAGGCAGAGAAAGATACCCTCCAAAAGTACAAAGAGTCCAACCGGGCAGTTAATATGAAGACGTAAATGGGTTAGACCAAGACAGCACAGGGAAAATACTTGACTATATTGTGAAAGAGTATTTTAAGATCCAGGCAGGGCCTTGGGGCTCTGTCCAGGGATGACTCTGTGGGTCCACCTGCATCATTCACTGCTTGTAATTTTGTAACATGGTGCTGGGAATCGAACTCAAGTCCTCTGGTAGAACAGTGAGCCCTCTTAGCCACTGTGCTGATTCTCCATCTCATACCTCTTAGATGTGAGATAATACAGTCTTTCCTGCTCCGAAACCTCGATTGCCTCCCAGTAGCCTTTACGGCCATTATGTTATTTTGATGTTATCTAGTAAGTTAGGGCGCTCTGGCAGAGGTGAGGCCAAGACAAAAAGCACATGGGGAAGCCAGGTATCTTGTGTTTGGCCACAGCTGTTACATGGCTCAGCTAAGATGTGAATGTTATTATTTTTGACTTCAGGAGTCTTTTCTGGAGTAGGGTTTAGGGAACGCAGATATGCAAGAATAACAGAGGCCATGTAGCCTGCGTGGCAAGAACGGAGACATTTGGACAGCCCTCCACTTGTGATTCGTGGTAAAGTGCTATGAAAATGAAATCAGCTGTAGATATTTTCCTGCTCTCTTGGCTTAGCTTATTGGGTACCTTTCTTCTGGCTGCATTCCAGGATTTTTAAAGGACATCAAAAGAAATTGTTATTGACCAGACTCTGGGGTAATTTATAATGGACATTCCATCTCTCAGTTTTGCTGTCCTCCATGGAAGAGCTGGGCTCTTGATCTGAACCTTAGGGAATCAGAAGCCCTGCTCACTCTATTTAGGTTTCAGGACATTGGATTTTTCTCTGAGCAGCTCAAAGTTCCACTGAAGATAAAAGTAGCCTGTGCCCAATGTCTTGACCATTTAAAGAACTTACCTCTTTCTATTTTAAACCTATCCTCATACTTCCCCAAACTGAAGAGTCCTCTTTATTCCTTCCCCGTTTCCCCTGAACTCAGGAAGTAGAAACAGGGAAATCTCTGTGAATGCAAGGCCAGCTTGGTCTGCATAGTGAGTTCCTGGACAGTCAAAGCTGTTATACAAACTTGTTTTCAACCTTGTCTTGAAAAACAAAACAACAGTAACCCCAAACAAGCAAACAAATTAAAAGAACAATTTTTAAACATACTCCAGAGAAAATTTACTTATGTTATAAAATATAAATATGCTCATATAGCCATTTATTTAGAATTCTGTGAGTTTCAGTTTGGGAAAGGCTCAGTGTCTGTGTTCTGTGTCGTGTAAAGCTTGCACATTTGTCCTTCTGCACAATAAATGACAGGCCACTTAGAGATCATGTACATGTCTCTCTGTGAAGGGAATATCTATCATCCATAAATACAATATTTATGTAGTTTAAATATTTGTTCACAATCCTGCCTACTAACCACCCTCTCCCTCTCACATACAGATGTATATACACATACACACATAGACAGACATACACACAAACACACATACAAACACATGCATGCATAGACACACAGACACATGCACATATAGACATAGAGACACACACATATACACAAAACACAGGCACACACATACACATATATACACATAGACATACACAAGACACACACAAACATACATTCAAACACATGCATGCATAGACACACAGACACATGTACATATAGACATAGAGACACACACATATACACAGACACAGGCACACACATGTACATACATATACAAACATACATGTGCACACATATATAGATACATACATAAAAACAAATACATGCCACCATGCAAAGACACACACACAGTCACACATAGACACACACACACAAATACACATATACATGTACACACAGACATATGCATACATACACAGACACACAGACATACATACACAGACACAAACACATACGCACACATGTAGACACACACATACACACAAGCACATGCACATGCAGATTCATAAATTTAGAACTGATTAGCTATATCTTACCCTCTTTTTATACATACTCTTTTATACATACTGATTGTAAGTCTGCAACCACCCTCAACATTTGAATGTTTTCTTTTGGCAGCGGTGATTCAAGGCAACATCAAATGCATCTTGCATGCCTCTAATCGGTCTTTTTGCCTAACAGTTATATAACCGAGGGTTTTAGACACTTTGGACTTTAGTTTTTTTCATCTAAAAAATGGAAACAACAATAGGATCTGCCTCTTCTAGAATCAAATGGAATGATGGGAAATAGGAAGCTTCGCTCAGCCCTTGATATGTGATCAATAGATGTTTGTTAACATGTCAACACTGTGTTTTTGTCAAGATTGAAAGAGCAGTATGATGACATAGTAAGCTATAAATAAACTTTGGCATTAGGTCAGGTATAAAAATTCAACAGTTTCTAAAAGTTATTTCTACATTTCTTGTACATAGTCTGCCCATTTAAGCAAGGTATTACAAAAGGCTTACAGGAGACAGGAGAGACGGATGCGCTAGCATCTAATAGTCCTCCCAGCTTTCCCAGGATACCTGAGTTTGGTCCTGGCATCTCTACCAGGTGACTCATGACTGCTTAGAACTCCAATTCCAGAGGAGCCAATGCCCTCTTATGGCTTCTAAAGACACTGGCAAACATGGGGCATACACTCACATGGACTCATACACATAAATAAAAACAATCTTTAAAAAACAAGCAAGGGCTTCACAATAAAACAACGTAAACAATATCCTAGCTAGCATATGGGTTAGAAAAACCAAGGTCATCAGCTGACATTTTTGGCTGTGTCTATCTTTCACAGACTACTGGTTGGAGCTGGAATCTTATCTCTCCCAATCCTTAGTTTTCACAACTGCTAGGGAAGCATTATCGCCTCTCGTATCTGAGGGGGCGTAAAGTGACTTGCCCCAGTTCTCACCACTTAGTATGTAGCTAGGCTGCAGAAATGTTCCACAGCCTCTGGTCACAGGGCCTCCACCCCCAGGAAAGAATGGGGAGTCCAACACCCCTTGGGATGAGCTCCAACCACCAGGTTCTCTTCCCAAGGTCACAGCTCTGCTGAGGGTACTAAGGCAATAACCCGCTCCAGACTGCGTAAGTCTCATCTAAATCTTGGCCCTACTGCTCCCTAGCTGTGTGACCAGGGGCAGAAAGCACATTTCCTTCAGCTTTGCTGACTAGTCTGTAGGAAGAAACAGTGAGTCTTTAGGATTCCTGTGGAGATATAGCACTGATTGCTGGAACATGGAGTATTGGTGTCCTGGACGAAACACGTCAGTCTGCCTTTGGCCTTGATGGCCCTGAGGCTAGAGACACTTGGCTGTTAGAAACTGACACAGAAAGAAGGCTTGACTGTTGAAGGAGAATGTCCAAAGAGGGAAATCCAAGCTCAAAAGGGCAGATGGACCTGTAGCTGCCCGACCTTTTGGACCTGGTTGGAGTACAAGGAGTATTGGAAAGAATGAAACTGGGGTCAGAAGGTCAGAGTTCAACAACGCTTCCTTTGTTGATTTAGCTGTGGAGTAACAGGTTCATTCTTCTGAGCCTCAGTTTACCAGCTGAGGAAAAAAATGCACCAAGAATGTGATGTCTTAAAATTCTATCGCAAGTTCCAGGGGGTGCAGATGAAGGAAGGTAAAGTTGTGGGTGAGTCTAGCTTAGCTTATTAGTATTAACTGACTTGAAATACTGCATACATTTGAAACAACCTTGTCCTGAGATGTGTGTATATCTTTCGGAAATAAAGGTCATTGTTCACCTTGATTCCGCCTCTTGTATTGTAACGAACTGAAAAAATGTCTAACTCAGGCAAGCGTTGGCTCTATCAGAAACTCTGAGCCATCATGTAGATACACTGAGGAAACAAGTCAGATTCTAGGATTTCCAACCGAGCTGTTCCACAAATGATCAAAGTCAGTCAGCTGTGGAACAGCCTCTCTGACCGCAGGAAGCCCATCGAAGAGGAATAGAAAAGGCGGGAGTGGAAGAGAGGAAAGGGAAAGAGGAGGCAGGGAGGAGAGGGTACAGAGGGAGAAGCAATGGCTGAACTGCAATCCATGTTTTGCAAAACTCACCAGCAAAATGCCACCCTATTCTGATTCTCCACCATCTCGCGATTATTGAACTATCCCAGAGGAGAAAATAAAAGTCTAGCAACCCAGAGTGATTGACAATGGCCATGTGAAACCAACTTCATTCCGGGTTCTTCTTCCCCCTCCTGGCACACTTCTTGCTGTGAGCACTTCTGTGCGTTTGTGTCGGGGTGGCAGTGGTCTTCGCCAGTACTCTAGGAATACCTTCAGGACAAGACCTATTTTCCTGACTTGAAATCTGAGGTTCAATATTTTATTCATAGCAAGGCACCCAGTGGATGGACAATTAGACCAGTGAACAAACCTCTGAGCCTGGCTCCTAAAATTGGGTGTCATAAAGTTAGCTTCCTCCATCCCTCAGCTTTCTTCTCCAGTGAGGAGATCTGGGCGAGACTGTCTACCAGATGTGACCACTATTCTTTCCAGGAGTCAGTGAAGGCCCTGGATAACAGCTTTTAGCCACTCACTGCACAATCTACACAAGGTCATGTCTAATCAAAGAAGCTAATTCTGCTCACTTTATAGCATGAGGTGGTTAGGCAGAAACTGTTTGTGACTCCTTTTGCCGGGGAGCAGACTTGGTGTTGGGGAAGTCTGTAAGCTCGGCCTGTGTGAAGCCGTCAAGTGCAGATTCGAATCGCCAGCTGAGGATCTGAAACCTGTCCCCAGAGCTCACACACTGTGCTCTGACACCTCCAGACACTTCATTCCCGCTCAACAAGAACACAGCCTGCCTCAGCCCAAACCACCTGATAGCGTTAGCGCCCATAAAACAGTTGGCTTTGTAAAGGCTGACACGGTGACATTGCACCCATGCCTGTCACCTTGTTTACTCAGGCAGGAAATGATAGTTATCTGGATTTGACAGGGGGATGGAACCCACCCCATGAGAGAGTGATAGGGCCCTTAGGTCTGGGAGTTGTCCACTTGACCAGTTACCGGTTGCTCCTTCAGGAGCGTCCTGCACTTTACCATGCTTAGTACCAGAGCAAGATCAAGAGCACACAAGACCATGTCTAAAGGAAGCAAAAACTGGACTAGCACTGGCTCAGTGGTTTAGTTGTGCTTGCTTACTATTCAAGGGGACCTGAGTTCAGTACTCAGCACACTTAGACAATTGTAAGAATCTATAATTCCAGTTCCAGGGATTCAATATTCTCCTCTGGCTTTCTCAAGTACCATTCTCTCCCTCTCCCCCTCCCTCCCTCTGCCTTTTACACACATATGCATGCATATAAGCATGTGGGCACACACCATAAATAAAAATAAAAATTTTAAACAAACAAAGGAATAGAATCTGCACTGAAACCATTCGGTCCTGGGCTGTTCTTGGTTGGAAAACTGTTTCTATATCTTTAGCAGTTACAGATCTATTTAATTTGCTTATTTGATCTTGATTTAATTTTGGTAAGTGATAATTTATCCAGAAAATTGTTCATTTCCTTTAAGTTTTCCAATTTTGTGGAGTACAGGTTTTCAAAATATGACCTTATGATTCTCTGGATCTTCTCTTTGTCGGTTGTTAGGTCCCCCTTTTCATTTCTGATTTTGTTAACTTGGATATTCTCTCTCTGCCTTTTGGTTAGCTTGGATAAAGGTTTGTCTATTTTCTTGATTTTCTCTACGAACCAACTCTTT